>SJYA01000297.1:0-22115 GCA_006410615.1 Neotragus moschatus | reverse complement strand
GGAAACAGTGTCAGACTTTATTTTTTTGGGCTCCAAAATCACTGCAGATGGTGACTGCAGCCATAAAATCAAAAGATGCTTACTCCTTGGAAGAAAAGTTATGAACAACCTAGATAGCATATTCAAAAGCAGAGACATTACTTTGCCGACTAAGGTCCGTCTAGTCAAGGCTATAGTTTTTCCAGTGGTCATGTATGGATGTTGAGAGTTGGACTGTAAAGAAGGCTGATGGCCGAAGAATTGATGCTTTTGAAGTGTGGTGTTGGAGAAGACTCTTGAGAGTGCCTTGGACTGCAAGGAGATCCAACCAGTCCATTCTGAAGGAGAGCAGACCTTGGATTTCTTTGGAAGGAATGATGCTAAAGCTGAAGCTCCAGTACTTTGGCCACCTCATGTGAAGAGTTGACTCACTGGAAAAAACTCTGATCCTGGGAGGGATTTGGGGGCAGGAGGGGAAGGGGATGACAGAGGATGAGATGGCTAGATGGCATCACTGTCTCGATGGACGTGAGTCTGAGTGAATTCCGGGAGTTGGTGATGGACAGGGAGGCCTGGCATGCTGTGATTCATGGGGTTGCAAAGAGTCGGACACGACTGAGCGACTGAACTGAACTGAAACGCCATATTTCCTCTCCTCCTTTTCTTCTCCCCACTGATAACCACTGGTTTGTTCTCTATATCTGTTAGTCTGCTTCTTTTTTGTTTTATTCACTAGTTTCTTATATTTTTTAGATTCCACATATAAATATCTGTCTTTCTCTTCCTGACTTATTTCACTTAGCATAATGAGCAAAGCTTTCTAAAAAGGACACAAAAGCTCTAACTATAAAGAAAAAGCTTGATAAATTGGGTTTTATTAAAAATTAAGACATTTTATTCATTAAAATATACCATGAAGAGAGTTAAATCTCAAGTCATAGAGGAACAAAGATATTTGATATGGATGTAAAGAACTTGTATTAATAATAATAAAATAAAGAAATAAGACAACCCAAATAAAATGGGCAAATGACCTCAGTAGGCAGTTAGAGGAATATAAGCGAGTCATTCCTATGAAAGAACACTGAAAAGAGAAATGCAAGTTATAGCCACAATAACATAATACTATTCACCTGCCAAAATGACTAAAATGAGAAAAAAAAAAGAATATATAACACCAGTTATTGTTAAGGATGTAGAACAATTAATACTCTCCCACCCTTCTGGGGAACAATGTAAATTGGTACAACTACTATAGAACACTATTTGAAATATCTACTAAAGCTAAGTATATACCTCACGTCATAAACATACACAACCAACAGAAATGCATACAGAGATATACTCATCAGTAGGGCTTCCCAGGTGGTAAAGAACCCGCCTGCCAATGCTGGAGATATGGGAAACATGGGTTTGATCCCTGGGTCAGGAAGATCTCCTGAAGGAGCAATGACCACCCACTCCAGTATTGTTGCTTGGAGAATTCCATGGACAGAGGAGCCTGATGGGCTACAGTCCAGACTGAAACCATTTAGCACGCACACATGCATTCATCAGAAACATGTACAGAACATTTATGTTAGGTTTATATGTAAGAGTCCCTAATTGTAAATAACCCAAATGTCTATCAAATCCACAGTAAATTGTGATGTATTCTGTGATGGAATGTTTTATAGCACCAAAGAAAGATCAAACTATGGCAATAAGTGAAAATTTGGATAACTCTTATAGTTAAAATATTGAACAGAGAAGCCAGACTCAAAAGAGTACATATTATAGGCTAATATATGATTCAATTTTTATATAAAGTTTAATAACAAGCAAAAATAATCTTTAGTGACAGAAATCAGAATATTGGTTACTTTTGGAGGAATAATGGTTGAGGATGATTGATAGAGATGGAGGATGCTTCTGGGATGCTGACAATGCTCTCAGTCCTGATCTAGGTGATCAAAATGTGTTGAGCTGTGTGGTTACTGTTTATATATATAGAACTGTTTAGTGTATATATATTTCAACATAAAGGGTTACCAAAAAGAAAAGCCCCATAAGCTTCTTCAGTTATAAATTAAAACCATTTCAAAACATTAAATTTTTGAGCTTATTTTGAAAGAACATTTCCTAGTGATAAGTTTTCATGGTTAGCCGGTTGAAAGATTATACCTATTGTGTACCAGTTGTCAGATTATACAAGTTGTAAGATTATAGCTATTACTTCGAAAACAGGCCATAATTCTTGATGTCATCTTTCACAGCCCTTCAATTTAAAAAGATCAAGCTAGTGATTTTATTTCTATTTATAATACGAATCATCAGCAATATTTCTACAGGCCACTCTGAACATAACATTAGATTTGTCGTTAGTTTTGATTCTCAGCAAACTTCATGGTGATTCTAACTGATAGTTGTAGCTTAAGAAATTCTCTATTTTGGTAAGGAAGTGGTTCTGGCTTCGATTTTAGGAGCTGAGTAAATTTATCTTGGCCCTGAGGCATCAAAAGCAGTTTCGTTGAGTTTGGCTGTGTGCATGTATGTTTGGCCTGCCGCTATTCATTTTGGGTAATTGAGAAACAAAATCATATTTTATTTTCATTTTTCTTTTTAGATGGCTATTTTAATGACTGTAACCTTGGATTGAATCTTTGGAATAACATGATTAAAGGTTTGTAGGAAAAATATTAAATTATGTCAATGTGCAATTCACAGGACTAAACATCGCAAGTCTTTAAACAAAAATTCATGTAGTTTGAGTGAGAAAGGGAGTTGAAAGTCTTTGTCTGTGAAAAAAGACTTGGGAAAGAGGGGGGAGGATTATAGAAGGTACAGTCTTCTTTTTCTTGGAGGCAGGGAATGGTTAGCCTTATGGTTTAAATAAATCTGTTAAACTATGGCATGTTTTACTTGATAAAAGTAAAAATAATGAAGTCAATGGTGGAGCAAATATTTTTGTGAGGACAGTGCAGTACAGTCTCTTTGCTCATTGCTTGAGAGTATTTAATCTCTAAAAATGGATGACAAATCTTGAGTAAAATAATAGCTGCTTTTCAGTAGTGCAAATATATATATATTTAAAATATAAAACTATTTCCAAGGTGGAAAGTGCCATAGTGAAACAATGACGTAACAAGTCATGCTAAATTAAGTAGGTATGTATACACACACACACACACACACACACACACAAAGACACGTGTAAGGTCCTTATTTTTTCTTATTTATTGTTTCAAATTTTAATGCTATGGATTTCCTGTCTCTAAAGATCTTGTTCAACTTGGACCAATCTCCAACCCCAGAGTCTGCAGTAGTTCAAAGCTTCCCTATGAATTAGGCCTTTGCATCCTTCACAATAGTTTATTTGTGTTTAAAGTTTATTCCCTTTTCTGTTTCCTTCCAAAAAGCCAATCATACCCCAGATTTCTGAGCTTTGAAACCTCCTTGAAAAAAAAGAGAAGTCATAATAAGTGATATCATCATTCTCTACTTCTTTTCTGGTCTTCTGCCTTCTCCCCACTTCTGCTCAGCTGCTTGCCAAAGGCGAGGTGCCTTCCACTCCTCATGGTGTGGGAGTCACTTTAAAAGTGTTGTGCAGCCTTTCGAGACAACTGCTTCTCTTGAAGAGTGCTGGGGTTGTGTGGTCCTAGCTTGCCTTGCATTCTTAGCTTTCTTAAAGTTCTTGTACAGAAATGTTCTCTGTCTCTCTATATATATGTATATATATATATACACATGTATATGTATATATTATTTATTTAAACTTCCAAGGTATAAGATTAAGTATTTCCTTACTCTATTACTGACGCTTGATATCAACTTCATTATTTTTTTTTTACCAATCTAAAAGGAAAAAATTTTGTATCTTGTTGGCTTAATGTAGGCTTTTTGATACCTAATAAGGCTGAGCATCTTCTAAAATTTATTTACTCTTTATTTATATTTCTTCTTCTGTGAATTGCTTCTTTACAACTTGTGGCCATATTTCTATTGTTTTTTTTCTTTTTATTATATAAATATAGAAATAGGAACTTTATTGATTTTTGCCTATTGTACACGTTGCATATTTATGTATTTTTCCTTTCTACCATTTAGCTTTCGCTATAGAATTGCTTTTCTTGAATAGACGTTTTCAACTTTAAAGTAGTTTGGTTTTGGTAGTACTTCCTTCTGTGTTTCTTGGCTCGCTTTCATTTCTTTTGCTAACCCCAAGGTGAAGATAAAAGTTATACTATATTTAGTGTCACTAACCATGGAATATATTTATTTATTCATATTTCTATGTTATAAAATAAGAATAAATTTTTTTCCAAACTCAGTGATTTTTATTGAATAGTCAGCCCCTCCCCCTTGTTTGAAACATCCTCTATATCCTCTGCTGCTGCTGCTGAGTCACTTCAGTCGTGTCCGACTCTGTGCGACNGCCCCGTGACTCACTGGACAGGAGGGAGAACAGGGGCCTCTGAGTCAGAGCAGCACCCGTCCGCCAGCCAGAATGGGCGGAGGATTTCAGCATGGTGACGTGAGCTTTACCAGAGCGCAGCCCTCAGCCCTGCCCACCCACTACGGCACCCCAGCGCCCTGCCAGCACCTCCAACCATCATGCAAGTTAAGAAAATGCAATTCCTGCCACCCTGCTGGTTCTGTTACCCCACCATACAAAAAGAGCTAAGCAGCTTGCTCCCTATTTGGTGGTTAGGTTTGGGATGGACAAGTCATCAGGAGATCCTGGGACCGCCCCCACCACCCCACCCCACCCCCAAATCCTGGCCCCAGGCAAGAAGTCATCTGGTGCCAAGACCTGAGCCGCTGCTGGGCGGAGTCTGTAGTCACCCTGCTTCTCACATGCACCGTTGCTAAGTCAGTTGCACCAGGATAGTCGCTTCAAAGACTGATCCACATTTGGGCACCACGTTAAATTTCCACAGCCAAGGCATAAAGATCATGAGACCATAAAGAGACAAGGGTTTGGGGGCTGCCCTGGTAGGCTCAGTGGTAAAGAATCTGTCTGCCAATGCTGGAGTCACGGGCTTGATCCCTGATCTGAGAGGATCCCACGTGCCTCGGAGCACCTAAGCCCGAGTGCCACACTATTGAGCCTGAGATCCAGAGCCTGAGAGCCGCAACTACTGAGCCCAGGGGCAGCAACTACTGAAGCCAACACGCCCCAGGGCCTGTGCTCCGAAACGAGAGAAGCCACCGCCATGAGAAGCTGACACGCCACAACCCGAGTAACCCCTGCTCGCCACAATTAGAGAAGAGCCTGAGCAGCAACAAAGAGCCAGCCTAGCCCGAAAAAAAATCATGACAACAAAGTGACAGGGGTGTGATGGTTGTGAGCGAGGCGGACTCCAAGGCCAGACTGCCCAGGTTCCAACCCAGCTGTCACTTGGGAGCTGTGCATCCTCAGGAAAGTGACTTGACCTCTCTGGTTTCCCTGTCAGTTTTCAGATTTGTAAAACAGGTGGAGAACTAGCACTCGCCTCATTCAGAGGTGGCAAAGGCTAAATGAATTCATCTGGATCAAGTGCTCAGTAAACGTCAGTGTAATCTTCACAGCTGCTCTTTATCAAGCCCAGCGGCTCTCAGCCAGGGATGGTGGTATCCCCCAGGGGACAGTGGGCAACATCTGGAGATGTTTTTGATTGTTGTAATTCGGGAGTGCTACTGATATCTAGTGAGTAGAGTCCAGGGATGCTGCTAAACACAGGGGGCTGCAATGCACAAGACAGCCCCCTTCAGTGAAGAATTATTGCGTCCCAAATGTCAGTAGCTCAGAGGTTGAGAAACCTTGATCCAGCCCAAACTCAGTGCTAGAGACTATCCTAAGGAAATCACTAACGCCAGTCAATTCAGCATTCAGGGTAGATGCAATCAGGATGATGCCCATTTTCCAGATGAAGAAACTGAGGCTCAGGAAAGGTGAGCGACTTGCACAGGTTCACGGAGCTAGTCAGCGGCCAAGTGGAATTTCACTGCACTATAATTCCTCAGTCTTGGAGTAGAAACATTGCAGACCCAAAAGTCACAGGCTTTGAGTATCATCCCAACACAGCCTCAAAGCAGAGCCTGGGCAAGGAGCTAGTCCTCACCTCCATGCCTGAGCTCGGACCTCTGTCCCCATGTCCACTGGTTGCTCCTACCCCGGCCCACCTCCAGCGGCTCTTCATCTACCCCAGGCTGCCACCCCCAGACCCAGTGCTTTACATGTCACTGGCTAATCCTAGGCTTGAACATGGGAGGAGCCTTCAGTGATCCCCCAGTATCCATCTTCCCTTCCTCCTCAGGATAGACTCCCTGAATGTTACCTCGGCACCTAGAGGGAAAACTGCACTCCCTAGCTTCCCTTGCAGCACTGTGGCCATGTGACTACGTTCTGGCCAACCAGAAGTCAGCACAAGTTGCACTTGCAACTACAGAATTACCCTGTTCAATATAGTAGCCACATACGGTTATTTAAATTAGTTAAAACCTAAAATTTCAGGTTTAATGTGGCTAGTGCCTACTACACTGGACAGCACAGCATAGAACATTTCCATCATCATAGCAGTGTTGGACGGCACTCCTCTAAAAAGTGTTCTTAGAGAGCTTGTACCATTAACTCCCCCCTCTCCCACTTCTTGCTAGCTGGAATGCAGACACAATGGCTGGAGTTTCCACAGCCATTTTGTACCACGAGGAGTTCTTGGGCCTGGAGGCCAGGCATGGAGGAGAATGGGCCAGGCATGGACAGAAGAGAACTAGTTCTGTAAAGCACAAAACCAGCCCTGGACCATCTTCCAGGATATTTATGAAGGAGAGAAATAAACTTCTATCCTAATTAAGCCACCATTACTTCGGGTTTTCTCTTCACTCCCTTAGCCTAACTCACACAACCATACTCTCACAGAACCATCTGTGGGAGGTGCTTTCAGGAACCTGCCATCCATCCCTCTGGTTTCCGAGGCCCCATCCTCAGCCTACAGAAGTTGACCTTCCCATCACCTCTTGCCCCTCCCTCCTGGGCGTCCACCCACCTGCATCTTCTGGCAGTCTGGGAAGTCGCCGGGAGATATGTGATGCTCCAACTGAATCTTGGCGAAGATGACGGGCAGCTTGAGGATCAGCTGCTTCTTCTTGTTCTCCTTCCCAAACACAGAGGGCATCTCCTTCTTCAGGTAGCTGATGATGTAGGCGTGAACCTGTAGGGAGGTGAGTTCTTACCTGAGCCTGCCTCTGTCACCTGGGAGGCTCCTTAAAAGATGGGTTGGCTGGAGTTTCTGAGCCACCAGGTCTGGCGTGGGGCCTGAGAGTGTGAATTTCTAACAGTTACAGGTGAGCTGCTGCTGCCGTGGGTACAGGGTCTCTCCCCTCTCCTCTAGGTCATCTCAGCCCCTCCCGTGGCTTCAACCTCCCTCCAGGTCCACTGCCAAGTTGACATACCAGCCTCGGCCTCTCCCTGGAGCTCGACTCAGAGCCGATTGCCTTGTCAACATTCCTGGACAGCTCCATCTCGGGGACGCCCGCGGCGGAATTCAGGCCCCGCCCGGCCATGTCACCCTTAGCTGTGCCCATCTCTGGAGGCAAATGGCACCCACCCCCCACCTCTGCCTGCCCAGAGATCTGGAAATTACTCTTGATTTGACCCTCCCTCCTCATTGGTCACGTCCATTGCACCAGTCGTTCCTTTGAACTCTCTCCCACTTTCCCATTTCTCTCCACCTCACCATCTCTTGCCTGGTGGGGGACACACCTGTAACCCCACTGGCTCCTGGCTCACCCTCTGGCCTCTTCAATCCTTTCCCCATGAAGCAGCAGCTGGAGTTTTTCGTTTCTTTTTTTTTTAGGAACAAGTGCCAGACCATGAGACACTGCTCCCAAGTTTCAATTTGCTTCTTATCCAAGTGCAAAATTCCTCCCACAGCCGCCAAGGCCTTATGGCAGCAATTCTCCAAGTGTGGTCCAGGGAATCCCCAGGGGGTCCCGAAGACTCTTTAAGGGGGTTGCACACTCAAAACTGCTTTCACAAGAATGCTAAGGTGCTATTTGTCTTTTTTACCTTCATTCCCTCCTGAGTGACTTGTGGAATTTTTAAAGGCTAAAAGATACTGCAACTAACTGAATGTAGAAACAGATGTTCAAATCCAGATGTCACCTTTGAAGCCAGACATTAAAGAGATTTGCAAACATGCAAAACAGGGCCACTGTCCTCTCTAAGTTGTTTTTTGGGGGGGTTTGGAAAACAGTTAATTTTCATAAAACATCTGTTGTGTGTTTGTGTGCTTAGTCACTCAGTCATGTCCAACTCTGCAACCCCATGGGCTGTAGCCCACCAGGCTCCTCTGTCCATGGGATTCTCCAGGCAAGAATACTGGAGTGGGTTGCCATTTCCTTCTACAGGGGATCTTCCTGACCCAGAGATCAAACCCAGGTCTCCTGCATTGCAGGCAGATTCTTTATCATCTGAGCCACCAGGGAAGCCCAAAACATCTGTTACTTAGGTTAACAGGCAATAGGTTTTTCTTGCTATTTTTAAATGATTTGATAAGACTATCAATATCTGTTAATATACATTGGCATGATCAACAATGTATTGATAACATTTATAATAAATTGTTATCTACTATTAAGTATGTAAGTATTGTTTGGGAATCCACGGTGGTCCAGTGGTTGGGGCTCGACACTTTCGCTGCCAAGAGCTCAGGTTCAATCCCTGGTCGGAGAAGTAAGACCCTACAAGCCTCATGGTGAGGCTGATATAAGTATTGTTGGTTAATTAATATTATGAGAGAAAGTGAAACATTTCTTAGTTTTAACTTTTTTCCTTTTGGGGCTGCGCCACGAGGCTTATGGGATCTTAACCAGGAACTGAACTCAGGCCACGACAGTGAAAGCCCCAAGTGTTAACCTCTGGACCACCAGGGAATTCCCTCAGTTTCCTAATACAGTCAATATAGAAAGATCTAATCTGTGTATATACAAACTCATTGGGGTCTTCAGTAATGTTTAAGCGTGTAATGAGGTCCTGAGATGGAAAGGTCTGAGAAGCACTGCTCGACATGCCTTGCCCCCTGCCCCTATCTGCTCACGCTTCCTCAACAGCCTTCCTTTTCTTTTTTTTTTTTTAAATCAGCCTGCAAAACTCTCCTACATCAAGGCCTTTACACATGCTACCCTCTGCCTGGAATTCCGCCCTGGTCTTCCAACAGAGTCCTTCAGCTTCCTTTTTATTTTTTGGCCGCACCAGGCTACATGTGGATCTTAGTTCCCCAACCAGGGATTGAGCTCATGCCCCCTGCACTGGAAGGCAGAGGCTTAACAGCCCGGCCACCAGGGAAATCCCACCCTTCAGCTTCCTTCTGATGTCACCTCCTCAGAGAGACCATCCTGTGGGAAGCAGGTGCCCCAAGCACCACCATCCAATTTAACTCTATCTTTACTTTCACTGTTTCATCCACAGCAGTTATCACAATCCATCATTATTATTCTGTGTCCTTTCATCCGAATGTGCGCTCCAGGAGGGCTGGGACCTTTTCTGTCTCTGTCCCCAGCACTGGCACAGTGTGCAGAGAAAAGACTCAAGAAATATTTGGGAAGTAAACCAGTGAACTTGAGAACCTTTGAGCCGCAATCTTGTATGTTATCAAAAAGTAAACGAGGAGAGAAAACCAGCATTCATATGTCCTGTTTTTAAATGTGCTGTGCTTAGTTGCTCAGTTGTGTCCAACTCTGCGACCCCATGAACTGTAGCCCGCTGGGCGCCTCTGTCCATGGAATTCTCCAGGCAAGAATACTGGAGTGGGTTGTCATGTCCTCCTCCAGGGGAATCTTCCTGACTCAGGGATGGAACCCAGGTCTCCCACATTGCAGGCAGATTCTTTGGCATCTAAGCCACCAGGGAAGCCGTATTTTTAAATAGGAAGCTCAATAATTAAATGGATATGCTTAAGTAAAAATAGAATGTATCTGGAAAAAGAAGAAACTATTCCTGGGGGTTGTCTGCGGGAAAGAGAACCTGAGGACTGTCGGGGTCAGGGGTGGGAGGGGGCACCTTGGACAGTACATGATTGCTTTCCCATGAGATGGTCTTAAATGTTCAATTAAAAACATTCGTTAAAAATTCCTTTTAGTGAGTCATAGGTTTAGAATGCTAAACATTCTGGTGACACCTTGGCTGGCTTTGAATCCTCATGTCCTTTCATCTCCACCATCCTGTCTCCTCCAGCCACCCTGGGCTCCATATTCAAGCATCTCCTGGTTTCAGGGCCTTTGCACTTGCTGTTCCCTCTGCCTGGGTACAGTTTCCCTCATCTCTCCACTCTGCTCACCCCTTCCCCTCCTTTAGTTCTCTGCTCGAGAATCATCTCCTCCTGGAGATGACCCTAGTCCCTTAAATAGCCCACCAGTCTCTCCTCTGCTTCATGTTTCTTCATAATCTTATCACATTCAGTGTATCAGGGCTGAATTTGTTTAATACTCACTTCCCTGTTAAAAAGTAATTCTACAAGAAAAGAAACTATCTGCTTTTGTTTCCTGTGGCATCCCCAGGGTTTAGAACAGAACAGGAGCCCAGTGTCAGCGCTCCGTCACTGTGGAATTAAAGCTACTGAGCTGCCTCAGAAAGCTCTGTAGGAAGGCTCAGGGCACCCTGGCCTCTTTAGAATTAGAACCTCCCAAGACCCTGCCCATCAAGGGTCTTGACCTGTGCTCAAGCGTCACACAGCCCATGGAAATCGCTCCTTCTAACAGCAGCTGTCGCTTCAAGCAAAGGGCAGAGCCGGAAGGCTCACCCACACCCTAGATCGTTACAGACAGGGAAACTGAGGCATAGAGGAGTGGTTACCAAGAGTGAGAAGAGGCCTTGTACTGTTGGGGGAAAGCATGTGGGGAGGTGAATGGTGTGGGCTGTTGTTTGATGGCTGGACCAGGTGTGGCAGAATCACACGAGGGGGATGAGCTGGTGACACAGGGCAGGGGAAGGTTATTGAGACTTGGTCACAGCAGACCCCGTATCTTGAGGGGCACTGGGGAGCCATAGAGGAGCTGCAGGAGCAACGGGGGAGGTATGAGGGGACCAATCAGGGCAGGGGTGTGGCCAGGCCGGTGGGTGGGGCCTGAGAGAGCGGGCCAATGGGGAGAGGGGGCGGGGCCTACGGGCAGCTCTTCTGGAGCCCAGAAGACACGAAGTGGGAGGGCGCTAATGGCTTTTCCAGAGAGGAAGCGGGGGAAGGTGCCAGGAAGAGATAAGGTGGGTGGGCGGGCNCTTTCTTTCTTTCTTATATAATGAAGACACCAGGAGGCAGGTTCACTGTTACCACTGGTTCCATTGGCTCCCCATTCTGCTGTCCCTCAGCTTTCATCCTTAACCTCATGATATAAAATGCTCAGTAGCTCCAGTGAAAAAGAAGGAAAGACATAAATGGTCAGTCTATTTTAAAAAGTTTTCTGGAACGCTGCCCAGTGAAAGGCTGCCATTTTTTGTGTGTGAGGGAACCTGGGAAATGTAATCTCAGAGACGTCTGAATTACTCCCCTCCCCCTCATCTAAGAATTCTGTTAGGAGGGAGGAGAGAGGGTGGTTGCTTTGGGGGCACCCCTCTGTCTCTGTGTTACATGCGTAATATGCGGCTGCCCCGTCCACCTCCCTCGAGACACACAGCCGGTGTCTGCTTTCCCTGCCTGGGCAGAGGTAAAATGAGCCAGCTTTGCCTGTTCCACAAGTCAGGACGCAGTCCTTAGGTCAGGAAGAGTGTTTCCTTTTCACTTGGTCTCACACTCTTCCCAGAAATATGTACAAAAAGAGATACAACTGGTTTTTTAAAGATATAGGAGATAAACATAAATAATAAAGGTGAGACTTGTTCATTTAGGAACACTATGTTTTGTTCTGTTGATAAAACACAATTATATAGGTGTATCTGGATTTTGATGCTAAACTACTGGGTTGTGACATTCAACAAATATCTAATAAATACTCTTTAATGGCATTTTTTTTGTCTTAAATTTTCAATCTTTTGAGGCAGTAAAGTGGTTTATTAACCCAAGTAGGGTGGCTGTATTCTTATCAGAATTTAAATAAAGAGTATGCATGATAAATATTTGCTATATTTCTGTTGATGTTGAGGGTGGCCGTTAGGAGCACGTCTGCTTCCACTGAAGGGTGTTTTCCTACTTTTGTCAGACACAAAGCAAGCCTCCTTTTGTCTCCTGATCACAGCTCCAATTTTCCCAGCTGGATGAATTCACCAAGTTGAGAATCTGAGAGGCCTTAACATTAGCAGAATCTACAAAGCGCCAGAGGGGCACAAAACCTACACAGAAAACGTTCGCTCTTCAGGCTTGGCGCTGTGGTTGCTACAGCTACCAAGCTGCTGATTTCTCTGCTTTGTGTTCATGTGGGAAGAGAAGCTCTCAAGGTGACAGGGGCTTCATTATATAACTGACATTGCAATTCGTTTGCTTTAATGTTTGCATTTTAATCTACCGTGCCTAGTCCTGAGGAGGACTTTTTTTGGAATACTCAGTTAGGAGGGGGATGGGCAGACTAAATTTTATACAATCAGGAGGGTGAATTATGGAGTATAATTATATTTTGTTCTCTCTGAACTTTATAACTATTCATACATTGTCTTGGATTGATGTTGGCGGTGTTTTGCTGCATGTGCCACAAAGAGAACGCAAGAACCATTGATTCATATATATATATATATATATATAAATACTATAAGCCAATATTAAAATAGCAATTAAGATAAAATCACATCAGTCTGTCCTTTGTGAAGTTTAAGAAGTTTTATCCATGTATAAGTAACTGACAACTCATTCTGAAAGCTTACCATTCTATACTTTAATGATCTTTAAGCACTGTCTCTGAAATATTAATTACAGATGAATAGGTTGTGCTTGAAACCAAATCATGTACAAAATGTAACTGACATATGACCTTCTCTAGGGGCGGTTGCATAGTGACAGATAAGTAAAAATGTGTTAACGGTGGGTTCACAATTTATATATTTCCATTTCTTTTAATGAGTTTCCCTGGTGGCTTAGTGGTAAACAATCCACCTGCCAATGCAGGAGATGAGGGTTCGATCCCTGGGTCAAGAAGATTCCCTGGAGAAAGAAATGGCAATCCACTCCAGGATTCTTGCCTGGGAAATTCCATGGACAGAGGAGCCTGGTGGGATAAAAAGTTCATGGAGTCGCAAAAGAGTTGGACATAGTCTCTGAACAACAACAACTTCTTTTCATAAATATGTGCTATCAATGACAAAAAAAAGTCTTTAAATTTCATCTACATTCTTTTCCCCAGTTCAATGTTTGAAGAAATTTTTGTGAATTTTATAATTTCTCCTTAATAGAATGGCATTATCAATAGAAAAACACTGCTTTCCCCCTTTGTTTTAGGTTAAGGAGAAGCTAAAGCACTATTTCTGGAATTTAATTTTTCTTTCTTGAAAGAAAGCATGCTTAACCACTATTTGCAGTTCTTTAATGGCTTCTATTAAGCCTTCTGAGTGGGAAGGGAACAAGTTTTGGAGCATCTATTATGTTTTCTCTTACTTTGTGTACATTTTCTTATTTAATGTAGCACCATAAATATTAATTTATTTTACAGATGAAGATAGAAAGAAGATTTTCATATCCATGATCATTAAGTCTGCAGGTCAAGAAGCAAGAGTTAGAACCGGACATGGGGCAACAGACTGGTTCCAAATCGGGAAAGGAATACGTCAAGGCTGTGTATTGTCACCTTGCTTATTTAACTTATATGCAGAATACATCATGAGAATTGCTGGGCTGGGTGAAGCACAAGCTGGAATCAGGATTGCTGGGAGAAATATCAATTACCTCAGATATGCAGATGACACCACCCTTATGGCAGAAAGTGAAGAACTAAAGAGCCTCTTGATGAAAGTGAAAGAGAAGAGTGAAAAAGTTGGCTTAAAACTCAACATTCAGAAAACTAAGATCATGGCATCCAGTCCCATCACTTCATGGGAAATAGATGGGGAAACAGTGAAGACAGTGACAGGGGCTCCCAAATCACTGCAGATGGTGACTGCAGCCATGAAATTAAAAGACNGTGAAGATAGAAAGAAGATTTTCATATCCATGATCATTAAGTCTGCAGGTCAAGAAGCAAGAGTTAGAACCGGACATGGGGCAACAGACTGGTTCCAAATCGGGAAAGGAATACGTCAAGGCTGTGTATTGTCACCTTGCTTATTTAACTTATATGCAGAATACATCATGAGAATTGCTGGGCTGGGTGAAGCACAAGCTGGAATCAGGATTGCTGGGAGAAATATCAATTACCTCAGATATGCAGATGACACCACCCTTATGGCAGAAAGTGAAGAACTAAAGAGCCTCTTGATGAAAGTGAAAGAGAAGAGTGAAAAAGTTGGCTTAAAACTCAACATTCAGAAAACTAAGATCATGGCATCCAGTCCCATCACTTCATGGGAAATAGATGGGGAAACAGTGAAGACAGTGACAGGGGCTCCCAAATCACTGCAGATGGTGACTGCAGCCATGAAATTAAAAGACGTTTGCTCCTTGGAAGAAAAGCTATGACCAACCTAGACAGCATACTAAAAAGCAGAGACATTGCTTTGCCAACAAAGGTCCATCTAGTCAAAGCTATGACTTTTCCAGTAGTCATGTATGGATGTGAAATTTGGACTATAAAGAAAGCTGAGCACCAAAGAATTGATGCTTTTGAATTGTGGTGTTAGAGAAGACTCTTGAGAATCCCTTGGACAGCGAGGAGATCCAACTAGTCCATCCTTAAGGAAATCAGTCCTGAATATTCATTGGAAAGACTGACCCTGAAGCTGAAACTCCAATACTATGGCCATCTGATATGAACAACTGACTCATCTGAAAAGACTCTGATGCTGGGAAAGATTGAAGGCAGGAGGAGAAGGGGATGACAAAGGATGAGATGGTTGGATGGCATCACTGAATCAATGCACATGAGTTAGAGTAAACTCTAGGAACTGGTGATGGACAGGGAAGCCTGGTGTGCTGCAGTCCATGGGGTTGCAAAGAATCAGGCATGACTGAGCAACTGAACTGAACTGAATCATTAAGTCAATAAATAAGAAGACATAGTTGTCTTTCTAACAGAGACTTGAGTCTTTCTTATCCCCAAACCAATGTTCTTTTCATCAGCTTGAGAAGACAGACCATTCCAAGATGACTTGAAATGTGGAGAGGTAGTATGGTATAATGCATCTGTTTTAATTTTAAGCAATCATTAAATTATCTATAAGAAGTTTAACATAAACATTATTAAATATGAATCTGTATTGTCCTGGATGCTATTTTTTATCCCTAGCAACCATTGCCCCTGTCTTTCCCCAAAGATCTTCAGTTTTCTTTATGGGATTCTTGTGGGTCCAGGGAAACTAAATTTAACTTGGATTTTAAGGGTATATCATGTGACACAGCCAAAGCTGATCAAAGCTTTCTTTTTCTTGGGCCATAATCATTAGTTTAACAGTTGAGCATGGAACCATAGCTCATCTAATCAGTATGAATCTCAAGACTTAACTTTGGAATGCTGGAGTGAAGGTGCTTCTGCTCATTGAGATAGTGTGGATTTTTATTTCCCAGCTCCCTTGACTTTATACTAGGATATATGACTTACTTTGGCCAATGACATATAGGAGAAACTCATGTGTGCCGTGTCTGAGTAGGACTGTTAGTAACCCTTGTGTATTTCCACTATATTCTCCCCCCTGCCACTGTCATAACACTGGCAATATCCCAGATAGGTTTTCCTTCATCAGCCTGGGTCCTGGAATGAAGTCTCTATGACACAGGGCCACAGTTGATCTATCATGAAAATGTTTAGTGAACTGAAAACAATTTTTTGTTGCTGTAAGCCACTGACATGTGTGAGTTGTTTTATTCTGCGGCGTAACTTAGCATAAATAGTAAGGTGTGGTAGTGCTGCTGGAACTGCTGCATGCACTGTTGCTGCATGAAGTCAGTCTAACGGCAAAGCTGGCGAAAGAAGGAAGCAGAATCTGGACAATTATAAAGACAGGTGGAACTCTGATGATGATGTCATAAACCTTTGACTCATGGCTGCAATCATCTCTGTACCTGAAAATTGTATTTAAGTGAGTCAGTCTATTTGCTTAAGACAATTCTAGTTGGGTTTTCTGTTACTCGCAATTAAAGCAAATGAATTGCTTTATGTATCATGCTATTAAATTTCACTTCATTTTCCCTCAAACAGACATCCAAAATAGCCTTGAAATAAACTCAAGCAACATGTTATAAGGTTCAGAAAGTGACTAGTTAGATCAGTATTGACAAAGGAAGCCACTCAATAGGCAAACTTAATAGACAAGTAGGTAGATGCCAAATGAGAACTATATAAGATTGCTTTACTAGTAATGAGAATCATGAAGAGTTTCACTTTACAAAATAATGCCTATTTAAAAATATATAAATGTAGATTTCTAATGAGAACGGTTGAGGGGAAGGCACAAGAGGTCATGAAGTGATGTTCTGAAAGGCCTTGGCCAAATTACCATAAAGGGTCTAAAATCACTGGATTCTTTTTATGATCAATCATTAGATATTTTTTTCTCCATTAGAAAAAAAAAAGGAAAGTAAGAAAGCAAGTAGAATATCCAACAATTGCTAAGTTGTTGGGAGAGTTTCCCTTGGGAGAGTGAATACCTTGTTCTCAAATGTTGCTACTCCAGAGAAGAAGGACACTTCCTGTTGAACTTCCTGAAGTAACAGAATGGATTTAAAAGGGGGCCTTAACTGTAGCCAAGTTTTCTATTCCAAGAGAGGTAATTACTAAGGTCAGAACACTTTCCCTCTATGAAATAGTCATCACCTTATGGGAAAAAATTTCTGTGTCTACTCCTGAAATGTGAGTGGACTTTTGACAGCAATAAATTGTATATGTAGAGTTCTGAAACCAAAAACTAAGTAGTATTTTTACTCTTTGTTAGGATACCATGATAGTAAAACAGCAGTAACAAAAAGTTGAAATATAGTCACTTTGAATAGTCTCATGTACTGAAATTAATTCTAATTAATTTTTTACTTTGTTTTATTTCTTATTAAAAAAGTTTTGTTCCTATCTCTGTTGTCATCAGCCCTATTTGTCTCTGTCACCAGCAGGTAATCATATTATTAATTGTTGAATATCTTCCCAGAATTTCTTCATGCACAACCAAGGAAATGCACACATGTTTTGTTATTGTCTCTCTTTCTTCTGTAAAACGTAGCACACTATANCTTTGTTTTATTTCTTATTAAAAAAGTTTTGTTCCTATCTCTGTTGTCATCAGCCCTATTTGTCTCTGTCACCAGCAGGTAATCATATTATTAATTGTTGAATATCTTCCCAGAATTTCTTCATGCACAACCAAGGAAATGCACACATGTTTTGTTATTGTCTCTCTTTCTTCTGTAAAATGTAGCACACTATAGACTGTTCTTTATTTTCTGCTATTTTCGTCTAATGCTATCTCTTGGAGATCTTTCCTTTTCAGTAGTACGTCAAGAACTTCGTCATTTTCTCCTACATCTGCATAGTATTTCTCACAGCATGCATGATCAGTAATTTATTTAGTCAGCTCCCTATTGATGGAAAGCTGGATTATTTCCAGTTTTTTACTATTAGTGCTTTTGATAACCTTCACATATTTTGCTTCATACATTTTCAGTGGATGAAAATAAAGCCAAGCCCTAAAAAAAAAGGCATCCTCAATTTTGGCAAGCTTCTGACCTGAGTGTTCCCTTGGGTTATTTTTACTACTTAAAGTTATGAACTTTTTTCTTCACTATCCAACTCATTTAGCCAAGAAAAAGCAGCTTTTTGTTTATAAATAAATACAAGATACCTAGACGCTTGAAAAGAAGTCTTATGTGTTTTCATAGGGCTAGCCTAAGACTTCTGTAGAAATGTTGCTTCTAATAACAATGATGGAAAAAAGGGCGATTTCTGTAAGAGCCATGTAAATAAGCACATCAGAGCCCTGGAAAATCTTGGCTTCTTCATCTTGACCTCCATATTTAATCTTGATGATTTGTTTTCTGACTTGATTCTTGTGCACATTTCTTCTCTTCTATTCCTTTTCCCTCCAGCTGCATCTGCAAAATGTTTGCTCTGTTACCTTCTTATTCCATCCTATGTGCATTCTGTTGGTGATGTATCACTTTAAAATATCACACTTGTTATATATTACCTCCATCATTTTGGTTTTTGTTTTGGTTATTGCTGTGGTTTTCTTGAGGAATTCTTTGGGTAAAATTACCTTAATGGAATTTGATTTTTGATCGTTTATCCCAGCACTCCCCTCTCCAAGCAGTCAATGGGAAGTTTGAAACATGGGTAAGATTTTGCTTGGGGTTTTGTTTCCTTTTTTTCCCTCCTTCATTAAAAACTCCCTGAATATGAATTAAATAAATGTTGTTAAAGAGTACATTTTTATAGATCTGTGTCTTTATGAGAGACCAGTGTTTCCAGCTCTGCCCACAGTCTAACCTCTGCATTTCCCTCTTTCTGACAACAGTGGCTTTCCTTGAGTCCCCTTTCGTGGCTTCAGTTGTTGGCATCATCACCAGCTCCTCTCTTTGATTCCACCTTTCAGACCATACCCTTTATTTGTCAGGCAGATCCCTAGATCATTTTCAGAATCCTGCAGCCCATGCTTTCAGTGTTGCTTTGAAGAGAAAAGCACGAGTGGACACTGAGAGGTACACTCTACTTTTCTTACTGTTAAAAATATTTATCTCATTGCTTGATTCATTACCATCTTTGTTTTTTCCCCCTTTGTGCCTGTATTTTTGCTCCCTGGTGCATATGTCAGTGGGTCTCTGTTTAAGGAGTTTCTTCTGCTGCTGTTTTTATCTGCCTTTCAGAATTCTGGAAACAGAGTTCTCCAAAACATAAAAGATCTGTTAGTACAGTGGGAACAGTTGATTGGTTTAGTTTGTTTAATTATAGTTGAAGTTAAGTCAGCATTACTGCAGTCCCCTTTTTAAAAAAAAATTCATTAATATTTCACCTTAAGGTTCTAAATAATTCCCTAGTCCTTTGCTAGATGTTTCTTTTCCCCCCTTTTTATTATTTTTAAAAATTGAACTATACTTGATTTATAACATTGTGTTAGTTTCAGGTATACAGCAAAATCATTCAGATGTGAGGGCTTCCCTGGTGGCTCAGATGGGAAAGAATCTGCCTGCGGTGCAGGAGACCCAGGTTCAATCCCTGAGTTGGGAAGCCCCCTGTTTTTTTTTCTCCTTTATTATTATTTAAAAAAAATTGAATTATATTTGACTTACAATCTTGTGTTAGTGTGAGGTATATAGCCAAGTGATTGAGGTATATGGGCTTCCCTGGTGGCTCAGATGGGAAAGAATCTACCTGCGGTGCAGGAGATGCAGGTTGGACCCCTGAGTTGAGAAGATCCCTGTTTAATTTCTCCTTTCTTATTATTTTTAAATTGAAGTATAGTTGACTTACAATCTTGTGTTAGGTTTAGGTGTGCAGCAAAGTGATCCAACGCATGGGCTTCCCTGGTAGCTCAGCTGGGAGAGAATCTGCCTGCAGTGCAGGAGACCCAGGTTTGATCCCTGAGTTGGGAAGATCCCTGTTTTTTTTTTTTCTCTCATTTTTTATAATTTTTAAAAAATGAAATATAGTTGACTTACAATCTTGTGTTAGGTTTAGGTATGCAGCAAAGTGATTGAGGTATACAGGCTTCCCTGGTGATTCGGATGGGAAAGAATCTGCCTGCAGTGCAGCAGATGCAGGTTGGACCCCTGAGTTGGGAAGATCCCTGTTTTATTTCTCCTTTGTTATTATTTTTAAAAATTGAAGTATAATGGACTTATAATCTTGTGTTAGGTTTAGGTATGCAGCAAAGTGATTGAGGTATACGGGCTTCCCTGGTGACTCGGATGGGAAAGAATCTGCCTGCAGTGCAGCAGATGCAGGTTGGACCCCTGAGTTGGGAAGATCCCTGTTTTATTTCTCCTTTGTTATTATTTTTAAAAATTGAAGTATAATGGACTTATAATCTTGTGTTAGGTTTAGGTATGCAGCAAAGTGATCCAAATGTGTGGACTTCCCTGGTAGCTCAGCTGGGAGAGAATCTGCCTGCAGTGCAGGAGACCCAGGTTCAATCCCTGAGTAGGGAAAGTCCCTGTATTTTTTTGTTTGTTTGTTTTCCTTCTCTTTTTAAAATTATTTTCAAAAATTGAAGTATAGTTGACTTCAGCTCAGTTCAGTTCAGTTGCTCGGTCGTGTCTGACTCTGAGACCCCGTGGACTGCAGCACAACTTATAATCTTGTGTTAGTTTCAGGTCTACAGCAAAGTGATCCAGATATGTTGCCTTCCCTGGTGGCTCAGTTGGGAAGGAATCTGCCTGCAGTGCAGGAGACTTAGGATTGATCCCTAAGCTGCAAAGATCTGTGTTTTTTTTCTCCTTTTTTGTTATTTTCAAAACTGAAGTATAATTGATTTACAATGTTGTGTTAGTTTAGTGATTCATATATGTATATATTCTTTTTAAGATTCTTTTTCCTTATATGTTATTACAAAAATATTGAGTATAGTTAACTATGTGATATAGCAGTAGTTCCTTGTTTGTTATCTATTTTGTATATACTAATGCATAACATTAATCCCAAAGTTCTAATTCATCCCTCCTTCCTTCCCTTTGGTAACTGTTTTATATATATTTGTTTTGTATATAAATTCATTTGTATCATTTTTTTTAGATTCTACATATAAGTGATATCATTTGATAGTTATCTTTCTCTGTCTGGCTTACTTAGTATGATAAGCAATAGTAATCAAGAGGTCTAATTATATATTTGTACAATTTTTCATAGATATTTATATAATAGTCACAGAAATACAGTCATCACTCAAACATATAGAGACTGTATGTTTTTATAGGCCTGCAAAAGATAACACCACTGGCTTATGAAATCAAACTTGTTTTCTGATGTAAGTGAGAAAAAACAAAAACATGATTTTTTCCAGTGGTTATGGTTACCTTACAATAATTAATCCTCCAAACTTTTATTATTTGGACAGTGGGATTTTGAAAAGAAGAACAAAGGACGGGAAAAATAGAAAATAGTCCACAACAAAGAGAGAGGAAATTGTGTTTGACCAGATTGCAATAGTCGAATTGCCGTTAAACTGCTGGCCTGCCTGATATTCTAAGACTGATTATTCCCTCCCCAGGGGGATATTATAAACAAGGATTTACTATCAAAATATTTTTTATTTGTCTGAAAACTAATTTGCCAAGCCTGGAGATCAGAGGTGTGGAGCAGATGGGGAAAGCAACCTGTTTCTCTGCCTTTAAGGAATCAGCTGTGGAGGAAACTCAGCAAGTGGGATGGAAATGTCACTTGAGCCCCGAAGCTCCTGTAAATATCAGGAAAGAAGACAATAGCAGTCTCCCAGTCCACAGTTCCACAACATCACTCTCTCTTCCAGCAGGTATTAAACATTCATGACTATTTTATAACGAGGGGCAGGAATGACTCTGGCAGGAGAGCTGCCCAACCACATGGATTGTGTTGGATTTTCAACAGCAGCACGTTTCATACATTTTTCCCCTCCCTATTCCTTTTATCTCTCTGAGAATCTTCAGCCTGAAGGTAATGAAACACTTCCTTTATCACTTGGTGTCATTGAAATATTTATCTGATTATCTGAATAAAAGATTATGGCACCAACAGTATTGAGACACTTATCTCAATACATATACAGCCCCTGCTTTCCCCAGTGCACATGCGCCCATGAGGGTGGCGTGAACTTCCATCCAAGCTGTGCTAGGAGCATCTGTTATCCTCCACTCAGCTGTTACCATTGAGTTCACTTAGCAATTTCATCTTTCTTTCTCATGAGTCCTCTTTCAGGGATCCCCATTGCTCCTCCTTTAATATCTCTTCTTTTTCAGGGTCTCCTTAGACTGCTCTACAGGCCTCAGCATCAGTTGTGCTCAGTTTTAAGTGTTTATTCTAGAAAGCTTTCTAGCACCTACTGTGATTTTGTGACTGTCTGTGGACACTGCAGAGAGGAGAATGGCCTTAGTCTGGTCGCCAGGAGAGTTCCTTCTAAGACCAATTCTACAGTTATTGCTTCTTACATTACTAAC
>SJYA01000296.1:309444-323809 GCA_006410615.1 Neotragus moschatus | reverse complement strand
ATTGTGTGCTTAAAATCTACGCATTTAGAAAAAAAAAATAGGTGTAAATATGAGTTGGGTTTTTAATATGAGTCTCTCAGAGCAAGGGGTAGATGTTATTGTAGTATGCATGCATGCGTGCTAAGTCATTTCAGTCATGTCTGACTTTTTGTGATCCCATGGACTGTAGCCTGCCAGGCTCCTCTGTTCATGGGGTTCTTCAGGCAAGCATATCGAAGTGAGTAGCCATGCTTCCCTCCAGGGGACTTTCCCCACCCAAGGATTGAACCCAGGTCTCCCGCATTGAAGGCAGATTCATTACCATCTGAACCACCAGCGTGTACGTGCTAAGTTGCCTCAGTTATGTCCGAATCTGTGTGACTGTAGCCTATCAGACTCCTCTGTCCATGGGATTGTCCAGGCAAGAATCCTGGGGTGGGCTGCCATTTCCTCCTCCAAGGGAATCTTCCCGACCAAGGGATCGAACTCATGTCTTTTATATCTCTTGTGTTGGCAAGCTAGTTCTTTACCAGGAGTACTACTTGGGAAGCCCTATTATTATAGCAAGCGTTTTAAATTATTGCCTATTAACGTCATCGATGAATGATTTAGGCCAGTGCTAAGATGTAGAAATGGGGAGACATATACCCTATGGATATACAGAAAGACTTTCCAAGAGATTTACAAACTCAGAGATTTAAGGTAACAAGTTTCCAGATCCTCATCCTCCATGTGTACTTCCTCCTAACAGCTACGTGTGTTCGCAGTGACTGTCTCACTTGGTGCGTCACCCTGGGGCATGAAAACCTCCAGGGCATCACACACAGGGAAAGCTTCCTTTAATGATTAATCAGAGCGCAACAAATCAGAAGGGGTTCTTGTCTTTTTATGCCTTATATTTTTGTTAAGAGGCAACATGGTTAGAAATAAGGATTTTGGCTGGTGTTGAAGCATTCTGAATTCAGATATATGATGGGAGTAATGACAATTTTCACTTTTTCTGTTTTTCAGTTTACCTTTACTGACTTAGTTCTTCCCTCTACTGACTGTTGTCAAAGAATATATAACTTCTGAGAGAGAGTTTCCTAAGAACAAAGCAAATGGCGGGCGCATCAGTGGGAAATACTGAATGCTGAAAATGGCCTTTTGCGATGTATTTAAATGTAATGTATATGTTGTTTCCACTGTTCTCAACACTTGAGACATATCCACAGCTGAACGCAAATGCACCTACAAACACCTGATGTTATATATATTACTAAGTGGGTTCTGTGGATGAGGGACGTTCCCCAGGGAGCTGACTTGGAGCCTAGATTTGCCTGTAGGAAGTATGCTGGGACTCAGGGCACTTGGAAACAGTCTGTGGGGTGAGCACAGGACGAGTAGGGGTGCAGTGCAGCCACAGCAGAAGCATCAGCTGATCTCATAGGAGCCAGAGCCGCGAAGGCCCTATAGAATTGTTCAGAATTAGGGCCTGCTGAGGCTGCTCAGCAGGGACCTGAGCTTGAACATGGTGACTCTCCTCAGCTGAGAGCAGTGACAGGTGGGGAAGCCTTGCATGCGTGTGTGTGCTTAGTTGCGCAGTCATGTCTGACTCTTGCAACCCGATGGACTGTAGCCCACAGGCTCCTCTGTCCGTGGTATTTCGCAGGCAAGAATACTAGAGTGGCTTGCCATTTCCTCCTTCAGGGGACCTTCTCAGTTCCTGCATTGGCAGGTGGATTCTTTACCACTTAGCCATCTGGGAAGCCCTTGTCCTCAGTCACTCAATCATGTCTGATATTTTGCATGCCCCACCCCTGATCTTTAGCCAGGTCTTAGTGGCTGACACTATAAGAGCTGGGAGAATTAGTCCTTCAGTCCTGAAAAGGGCAGTCTTGGATTGTATGCCACAGCGTCTCAAGGATATAATTTATACATTTTTTTTTCAGCTTTTATGTGTCTGTCTTAGTATTGTGGTATTTTATCAAATTATATAATGAACTATTCATTCTAGTCAATTCCCAACCTATTTAATCATAACATACGTTAGTATTTTCCACTTTCTGCTAATCAAATGGGCTCCCAAGGTGGCTCAGTGGTAAAGAATCCTCCTGATAATCCAGGAGATTGGGGTTCAGTCCTTGGGTTGGAAAGGTGTCCAGGAGAAGGAAATGGCAACCCACTCCAGTCTTCTTGCCTGGGAAATCTCATGGACCGAAGAGCCTGGTGGGCTACAGTGCATGAGGTCCAAAAGAGCTGGATACAACTTAGGTGACTAAACAATGACATCATTATCAATAAAATACACTAGACTAATTTTTAGAAGTATATACAGTTGCTTTCATTAAAACCATAAGAAAACTTTATCATGATGAATACTATAATTAATGAAACCATTTCTAATTTTATACTTAATTGTTAAAAATTACATCCAAAAGCTAAAAATCAAGGTGTAAATGTACATTCACACAATTATCAAAGGAATTCCATGGCCTTCCTAGCACTTCATCATACCACTCAGAACTCTAAATTCTGTATTATTTTAATTTTGAGTGCTTTCAGCTATTTCTTTAGAAAATGTGTTTGATAATTAATTTTTGCTGGTTTTTAAAATATTTTTTCTCAGAATGGATATTGATCCCTCCATTTGAATTGAAAAGTAAAGCTGGACTTTATTTGATAAAACATTAGTCTGATTTGTCTGATTTGAGAGGGAGGACTAACTTTTCCAGTTATATGGTTGACATTTTTCTTAAATGCACTAAATTTACAGTCCTAAACCTTTTTTATTGTTTAATTTAGAAAGATTAAAATTTTCAGAATTGATTTATGGTTGATTTACAGTGTTGTGTTAATTTCTGGTATAAAATGTGATTCAGGTATATATATAACATATATTCTTTTTCATATTGTTTTCCATATGGTTTGTTACACGGTATTGAATATAGTTCCCTGTGCTATACAATAGGACTTTTGTTGTTTATTTTATATATAGTAGTTTGTGTCTGCTTATTGCAAACTCCTAATTTATCCCTCTCCTATTCCATTTCCCTTTTGGTAACTGTAAGTTTGTTTCTATGTCTGAGTCTGTTTATGTTTTGTAAAAAAGTTCATAGTTTGTATTATAGTTTAGATTCCACATATAAGTGATATCATATAATACTTGTCTTTGTCTATTTGGCTTAGTATAATAATCTCCAGGTCCACCCATGTTGCTGCAAATGGAATTATTTCATTCTTTTTTATGTCTGAGTAATATCCCATTGTGTGTGTGTGTGTGTGTGTGTGTGTGTGTGTGTGTGTATGTATCACATCTTCTTTTTCCGTTCATCTGTCAGTTACTTCCATGTCTTGCCTACTGTAAACAGTATCTATCCCTAAACTTTTGATGAATGTATAAAGTACATTATAAAACAAAAGCATTGTATTAAAAAAAAATTGGAAAGAAGTCATGCAAAAACCTCATCAGCATGGTGGTTTGGCCAAGGTATAAATAAATTTAACACTTTTCTCCCATATTTTTCTGAGTGTTTTACTTTGAACAAAGTATATTTAAGTAAAAGAGTGTTGGCTTTTTTGATAAGCTGTCCAGAAATTGAGACAATGAATTAATCTGATTGGGTAGCAAATAGTTGGGTGGTTTACAATTCAATTTTTGGTTATATTATAAGAGGCCCTGATTGATTTATTGGATGATTGAGCATTAAAAATGAATTTTAGCTCAGATGGAATTCAGATATTGATGTTGCTTTCTGTCACCCCTGCACTCTTTTCTCCCTTATTCAGCTTAATTGTTCTCTAGCACTTACTGTCAGCTGGCATATTATATGTTCATACATGTATCTGTTTATTCTCCCAGTACCTTTTTCCACTAGCATATAAGCCCTGTGAGGGCAGGGACTTTATTTTATACACTATTCAGTTTCCAGTAGATAGAGCAGTGTCTGGCATTTAATAGACCCTCATGGCACCCCACTACAGTACTCTTGCCTGTAAAATCCCATGGATGGAGGAGCCTGGTAGGCTGCAGTCTATGGGGTCACGAAGAGTTGGACACGACTGAGAGACTTCACTTTGACTTTTCACCTTCATGCATTGGAGAAGGAAATGGCAACCCACTCCAGTATTCTTGCCGAGAGAATCCCAGGGATGGGGGAGCCTGGTGGGCTGCCGTCTATGGGGTCGCACAGAGTGGGACGTGACTGACGTGACTTAGCAGCAGCAGCAGCAGCACCCTGATGCTAGGAAGGCAGTAGGAGATGTTTAAAGGCAGTAGGAGAAGGGGACGACAGAGGACGAGATGCTTGGATGGCATCACCGACTCAATGGACATGAGTTTGAGCAAGGTCCGGGAGATGGTGGAGGACAGGGAAGCCTGGCGTGCTGCAGTCCATGGGGTCAAAGAGTTGGACACAACTGAGTGACTAAACGACAACAGTAAATTTTGCTGAATGAAAGAATAAATGAATGAATTAATGCATGGGAAAGGGGCAGAGGAAGTAGGTAATATTAAGAAAAGGAATGAGGGCATGTTTGAGAAGGTACAGATCGTTTAATATAAATGGTAAAGAGTTTGGAAGAAAACTTAGGAAAGTAAAATTTAGTTTAGTTACTGGGAAGGTTCTGATATTGTTAGATGTTAAAAGACATCCTCATCAGAATAAACTTTTGCATATTGATTTACCACTATTAGCACATTCTAAATCCGGATTACTGTTGCTCAGAATCAGTGCTGTTCTTGTGTCTTTGGTCTCCTTGTAAGCATTTTCAGTGTTACCAGCCCATGTGTGCCAGTTAAAAAGCATGTATGCTTTATGGGACTAAGTCCAGTAAAAGCTTTTCCGTCAACCCACATTCGGAGTAGAAGGTTACTTTCATTCTTGGGAAGGGTGACGAAGCCCAGTATTCAGATGAAAGGGGTACTTTGGTATTATTTAACTGTGTATTGGCAAGACTTAGGCCAGTATCTAGTTTCTCTTTAGAGACATTTTGCATTATATTACAGTACTCTTACTGTGCTGTGCCAGGGAAATTAAGATCACCTGGAACATTCTGTAGGTCATTGGCTTAGAATCTTAGGGCACTGGGAACTTGATGTTTTGTTTTAATGACCTCGTTTAGGCTGAAGCTGTCTTTGTCCCAAAGGCATAAGGACTTCTTTACCAAACCATGTCTATGCCTTGGGAAATAAATGGGAAAGGTTTAGAGAAAAGTGATTTGAAAGCTTTGGGTCAACCTCCATGTAAAGAATACTTGATAAATTAGGACTCTTCTGTCAAGAAAGATGAGGAAGTGGTATAATTAAAGTTCTTTCCACATGGATGTAGCCATTCAGTTCATGA
The DNA here is from genome assembly GCA_006410615.1 of Neotragus moschatus. Classification (NCBI taxonomy): domain Eukaryota; kingdom Metazoa; phylum Chordata; class Mammalia; order Artiodactyla; family Bovidae; genus Neotragus; species Neotragus moschatus. The sequence goes on along the minus strand of SJYA01000296.1, from coordinate 318,506 downwards.
AACATACTTTGAAGGTTGAAGATAGTTTTAAGAAAAGGGAAAGGAAAAAGTGTTTATAGGTCATGTAGTAGTTCATCAGCCTTGTGCTCTAGCAGATTCTTCTGCAGAAATTTCCAGAGGAAATGAAGCATGCCCTCCATATTTCTCAGAGTGGGAGGATATAGTGTGTATATGCATATGATGTGTATGAGAAAGGTGGGAGGGCCATATGGGAAGTTGCATGATAAACATGGAACACCTTTCTGGAACAATAATTTTAATTGAAAATGAGAGGAAACACTTTTCTGTTAGAATAATCACTGCTGTTTTTATGAGTCACAGGCACAATTTACATGGATTTTTAAGAACAAATTGTATACCTTAGAGTTCTTGCCTACCCTGAGAAGGCAAGTGCTGTGTAATGACTTTCTTTTGTATTCTTGATAGAAAAGAATTTTCTGGTAGAAAAATTTGAGAAACTCTAGTGTACTTTTCAGGTCTGTGGAAAGTGGCTTTTTGTAATCCTTAAGAGGATCAGCTGTCATCTCTCTTTTCCTTCTTGGTTCTTTTCTAGCCAAAGTTCTTTCTCGCTGAAATGTCTCTGATTTTATTGGTACCTATATCATTAATCTTGAGGCTATTGGGTTGTTAAAGATTTGAAGTGTTTTTTTCTACTTGACTTTCCTGCAGCATGCCAGGAAATTGCTCTCACTAAAATCTCTGAAGACCACCATATTCCTGAAGACCTGGTTCGGTGCTTATTTTGATACCTCAGCAGTTTGGCGCTTTTTTGACTACCCTTTCCTTTGTGAAACATTTTCTTCACTTCTACTTCTTATAAGTCTCTGTTGGAGGATCTTGATGTTGGTATTGCTTAGGGTTTTATACTATAGCTTTTTATTTTCATTTTATGGCTGGGGGCAATCTCATCTATTCCCGTGGCTTCTATACATAGGTCTAGACTCGATTTTCCTGGGCTGCTTGCTAAATATCTTTATTTGTGCAGACCATGGGCATTGCATGGTCAACATATTCCAAACCAAATTCATACTTCTGTTAAATTTGCTTCTTCTCCTGGGTTGCCCTTCCTGGGAAATCTCTGCTTATACTAGAAGAAGATCAGAAATCTTGCTTCTCTTTTGACTCCTCAGGATTCTTCTGCCTCCTCATTCAGCTGGTTACATACTTCTGGAAAAACAACTGTTGAATTTATCCATTTTTTAAAAAAAATGTGCTCTCTGCCATTGTCGTAGTTCAGGCCAAATCATCTCATAATTACTTTGAGGGTCTCCTCAATGATTATCCTATTTTTAGTCTTATTCTACTCCTAAAAGTATAATGTGCTTAAAACAACTTTTTTTAAAATTGAGGAGCTAAAATTCATATAACATAAAATTAAGCATTTTCAAGCATATAATTCAGTGGCATTTGGTACATTTACAGTGTTGTGCAATAATTACCTCTGTTTAATTCCGTCACCCCAAATGGAAACCCTGTATCCATTAAGTCACTCCCCAACCCATGCCTTCCCCCAGCCCTGGCAACCAGTAATTTGCTCCTGTCTCTATGCATTTAGCTTACCTTAGATATTTCATATAAATGAAATCATATAATGTGTGACCTCTGTGTCTGGTTTCTTTCACTTAGCAAGTTTTCGAAGTTCATCCACTTTGTAACATGTAAGAATATGCTTTTAACCATGAAATAATTACAGACATGTGGAGAAGTACCTATTTTTTCTTTTGAGGAAACAGGAGGTGGTTCATTCGGTAGCTCCCTTCTTTGTTCTTTGGTTCTCCATCCTGTTCTGTCTCTCCTTTCTTCCTACTGTGAGGAAAGCACTGTCCTGAGGGTGAGCAGCCTCCCTTTCATATTTGTATACTTTTGCGATATATAGCACTGTACTTTGTTTTAGTGATTTATGTAAAAATATATATAGTATGAATATCTCTGCAACTTAGTGTCATTCAACATTTTTGATTATTCCATGTCTGTAAATGTAGATCTAGTTTATTTTAATTTTATTTCAAGGTATGGATATATTATAATTTATTTATCCTTTCTCCGTTGAAGAAAATTGAAAATCTTAATTTCTATCATTAAAAAACACACAGAAGTACACATTCTTAGGCCCATGTGAAGGCGTTCTCTGCTGTGTGTATTCACAATTGGGATTGTTTGGCTGCAGAGCAGGTACATGATCAATTTCACTAGATACTGCCAAATTGTTTCTCCAGAGTGGTTGTACCCACCAGGACTGTGTCTCCATTTCCACATTTTCTCATCAACAGCTGGTATTTTCAGATTTTAAAGTTTCTGCCAGTATAATGAGTGTAGTGAAATTAATTATGGTATTGATTTGCTTTAGATTGACTACTTGTGAGGTTGCACATCTTTTCATTTGCTTCTGACCATCCATGTTTCTTCTTTGTGAATTATCTGTATTTTTCTATTGTGTTTTTTATTGATTTGTAAGAGACCTTTATAGTTAGTATGAATACTAATCATTTTATAACTGTAAACATTGCTGTGATCGTTTCTCAATAATTATGGCTTGTCATCAGTTCAGTTTAGTTCAGTTCAGTTGCTCAGTCGTGTCCGACTCTTTGCAACCCCATGAATCGCAGCACGCCAGGCCTCCCTGTCCATCACCAACTCCCAGAGTTCACTCAGACTCACGTCCATTGAGTCAGTGATGCCATCCAGCCATCTCATCCTCTGTCGTCCCCTTCTCCTCCTGCCCCCAATCTCTCCCAGCAACAGGGCCTTTACCAATGAAGTCAACTCTTCACATGAGGTGCCCAAAGTATTGGAGTTTCATCCTCAGCATTAGTCCTTCCAATGAACACCCAGGCTTGGTCTCCTTTAGGATGGACTGGTTGGATCTCCTTGCAGTCCAAGGGACTCTCAGGAGTCTTCTCCATCACCACAGTTCAAAAGCATTAATTCTGTGGCGCTCAGCTTTCTTCACAGTCCAACTCATATCCATACATGACCACTGGAAAAACCATAGCCTTGACTAGACAGACCTTTGTTGGCAAAATAATGTCTCTGCTTTTGAATATACTATCTAGGTTGGTCATAAGTTTTCTTCCANGACTCTTTGCAACCCCATGAATCGCAGCACGCCAGGCCTCCCTGTCCATCACCAACTCCCAGAGTTCACTCAGACTCACGTCCATTGAGTCAGTGATGCCATCCAGCCATCTCATCCTCTGTCGTCCCCTTCTCCTCCTGCCCCCAATCTCTCCCAGCAACAGGGCCTTTACCAATGAAGTCAACTCTTCACATGAGGTGCCCAAAGTATTGGAGTTTCATCCTCAGCATTAGTCCTTCCAATGAACACCCAGGCTTGGTCTCCTTTAGGATGGACTGGTTGGATCTCCTTGCAGTCCAAGGGACTCTCAGGAGTCTTCTCCATCACCACAGTTCAAAAGCATTAATTCTGTGGCGCTCAGCTTTCTTCACAGTCCAACTCATATCCATACATGACCACTGGAAAAACCATAGCCTTGACTAGACAGACCTTTGTTGGCAAAATAATGTCTCTGCTTTTGAATATACTATCTAGGTTGGTCATAAGTTTTCTTCCAAGGAGTAAGCGTCTTTGAATTTCATGGCTGCAGTCACCATCTGCAGTGATTTTGGAGCCCAAACAAATAAAGTCTGACACTGTTTCCACTGTTTCCCCATCTATTTCCCATGAAGTGATGGGACCAGATGCCATGATCTTCGTTTTCTGAATGTTGAGCTTTAAGCCAACTTTTTTTTAGTAGTGTCATGATACAGAATATTTTGTTTTAGTTTAGTTAAATCCAGTTTCATATTATTGTGCATCTTAATAAATTTTTTCCTCCTATTTCATGAATATATTTTCATCTAGTCACTTCAGCATTTTGCTTCTCATACTTGGGTCTTTAATATAGCATGACTTATTTTTATACATAATAGGATTCTAATTTTTTTCCAAATGAGTATCTACTCATACACGTATCATTTATTCACCACCTCTTCTTTCTCAAAGCATTTTAGCATGCTTTGGTCATGTATCAAGTTCTCTTTTTTATAGAAAATTAATAGTTTTAAAGGGCCAATCAGATTATTCCATTCTTAAACCATTCCACGGATCCCCATCATTCTTCGCATATTGATTTTACTAGGGCTCTTGGGGAACTGCCTAGCTGAACCACATTTCTAACCCTGTCACCAGCCCTTTCCTCATATATGCTCTGTTCTTTAGTCACACTTAACTCCTTTCAGTTTTCTAGTACATCATTTTTATGCTTACCTGACCAGTGAGGAGCAGGTCTTTACATAAGACATTTGGTTTCTCGCATTTCTTTTCTCCTTGTGCTTAATCATTCAGTAGTGTCTGACTCTTTGCGACCCCGTGGACTGTAGCCCACAAGGCTCCTCTGTCCATGGGATTCTCCAGGCAAGAATACTGGAGTGGGTTGCCATGCCCTCCTCCAGGGGATCTTCCTGACCCTAGAATTGAACCCAGGTCTTCCACATGCCAGGTGGATTCTTTGCCATCTGAGCCACCAGGGAAGCCTGAGTACAAAGCTAGCTTCCAATACCTCTCTTTGAACACTGTGGTGAGAGTCTTCTCTTCTCTCCCAGCTCTGTGGTCAGTGCTCTGGTATTCGCTCAGTAAGTTGCATCATCCTTCTGTTTACATATCATTGTTCCACTGTCCAGGAAGTTCTCTGGGGGCAGCAGGAACCAACTTTGCCTCAGATGTCAGAGCATTTCCAGACCCCAGCCTTTAGCCTGGCATCTTGTAGACCCTCTATAAATACTTGCTGAATTAAACAGATGGTTCAGATAACAGTTTTTTTTTTTAACCTAAAGTAGGATTCGTCTCTGAAAAAATATCTGATAGATGATCCATATAGTCTCCTTAAGCATTTTCAATGATGAGTTTAATTTTCCTGTGACCAAGAAAACCCTGGTACCAATACTTTCTGATGAATTGCATATAAACCAAGATTGTGTATAACGGTTAGAAAATAATTTAACTGTAATTGTTTGTAGTATTTTACCTTTCCCCATTTAAGTCTAAATTTTGATCCATTCTTCCAGCATGTAATATTATTGAATTGTATTCTTCCATTGCAATAATTGTTCCTCTCAGTTTTGCTTCATATGCACACAAATATAGATGACATCAGTGTCTTCAGTCAAGAGTGAAAAATGAAGCTTTCTAGTCTAGCCTGCTTCAAAGGTTTGCTAATGGATTGTAAACACTTTGGTTTTTTTCATAACCTGTTGCCATTCTGTTCGATTGCCACTCAATTATTGAGTGTCTGCTTTGTACCTGTCATTGTGTTTAGTATATGTATACTTACGTCATCATTTTGGCCTTATTTTCATTTTGTCTATCCAGAGTGTCAAGGCAATGGCACCCCACTCCAGTACTCTTGCCTGGAAAATCCCATGGACAGAGGAGCCTAGTAGGCCCCAGTTCACGGGGTTGCTAAGAGTCGGACATGACTGACCGACTTCACTTTCACTTTTCACTTTCCTGCATTGGAGAAGGAAATGGCAACCCACTCCAGTGTTCTTGCCTGGAGAATCCCAGGGACGGGGGAGCCTGGTGGGCTGCCGTCTCTGGGGTCGCACAGAGTCGGACACGACTGAAGTGACTTAGCAGTAGCAGCAGTATCCAGACTGTCATGAGATATTTCTCAGTTATTCTTTAGAAATTAAGATATTTTAGTCCTGGATATTCCTTTGACCCATCAGTCTAGAGGCTTATTTAAAGGTAATAACTTAGTAGTTATTACTGTTATCAGTAACATTTATTCAGTCCTTACAATGCACCTGATGTTGTGCTAAGATGAGTTTAAGAGATACTTTTCTCAGTACCTCAGTGAAGTAGATGCTATCATCATATCCATCTTATAGAGGAAGATGTTCAGGTTTAAGAAACATTATGTCCTTTGATCAATTTTACACAGACGAGAAGCCACAGAGGGGCAGGATCCACAATCAGGCCACCTGGTACTAGTGACGTTTGCACACTCCTGATGACCCTTCCCTTCTTCTTCCCTTCCTCTGTTCTTCCCCCCGTCCTTAAATTTTTTTAAAAACAAAAAAATGATTGTTTTTGTTAATACACCAGGCCCCTACTATGAATTGTTTTGCATGGTAGAATTCTAGAGGTAGGCATTTCTGAGCCATCTCTCAGACATGATGTGACCAATGTGCCTGATGGAACAGAGCCAGTGTGAGATTTACCCAGAGGTTCTTTTCACACGACATTGGCTTGAAGTTGATTAGTTTATCTCTGGATATATAAAATTTAGTAATTGCACAGATTTTAAATGTAAAAATGCTTTTTTACTTCTTCGAGAAGAATGGCTTTTCAAAACCAGCAAGACTGGCTCCTAGGTTGTGGAGGTCCAGGCTGTTCAGAGCAGTATGACTTCTCTTATGCCAGTTTCTGAGGGCACGTGGGGCTTCCTGCCTGTGTTAGTAATGGTACAGCTTGCAAGGTACTTTCAAATAGGTTACCGCTGTTATCCTTTTAGTATCTGAATGTAGTCGGTAGAAAGGTTAGTGTTATCTCAGTTTTACATATGGAAAGAAGCTGAGTCAAAGATCAAGGGGTAAATTGTAGAGGCCTGCGTAGTCAAAACTTGATCCTAGATTTTCAGATTTCAATTCCAGCCCTGAGTGCCTAACACCAGATTGATAGGTGGCATTCTACTTAAAAACTACATGCAGAATTCCTCCTTTTTGCTTTCAGTATCACCGATTTTCATGTCATAGAACGTAAATTGTCACAGTAATAAAGAGTTGTCCTTTGAACTGCACGTGAAACCCAACCTTACTGTATTCTGATCTCCCTGTACCTCCAGGGTTTTTCCAATGTTATTGTTTTCAGGAAATATATTAAAGAAAACCTTTTTATTATAGTTTTAGAAAGTGTCAGAAATCTTTATTATTTTTTAATTTATAGGATTTCGAATGATTTTTGGAAACTACCCAGGAAATTGGATCCTTCTCAAGTCAGGATGTATTCTGACTGAAAGAGCTTAGCTGTGCTTTGGGGTGTTAAATTAATTTTTCGTTGACAGACCACTGCCTGGGATTTAGTTGAGATTTAAGTTAGTGAAAATCCTGACCTGTGACCTAGAGAACAACTGGACAAAGTAGATGAAGTGGAGAGCAGTGTGTTTTCTCAACCTTTCTGTTGCATTGGATAGAACCCAGGTCATCTCCGAGAGTAAAGATTTGGTAGTGAATCTGTACTGCCATTGCATTGTCATCTGTAGCAAGCCAGATACCCATTATTAGACTAAATGTAAGGCTAAATGTCAGCGCAGAGAATTCTGGTCTTTGAAATATGGAATCAAAAATGATTCAAGTGTTCAGAGATCAAATGAAATTCCATTAAAAAAGGTTAGTGGGTTTCCCTGGTGGCTCAGACAGTAAGGAATCTCTCTGCAGTGCAGGAGACCTAGGTTCGATACCTAGCTTGGGAAGATCACCTGGAAGAGGTAATTGCAACAAACTCCTGTTTTCTTGCCTGGAGAATTTCATGAACAGTGGAGCCTGGTGGGCTACGGTTCATGGAATTGCAAAGAGTCGGATACAACTGCGTGATTAACACTTTTAACAAAAGTTAGTAATTCTTCATTTTTTTAAAATTTAAATTTTTTTAATACCAAAAACATTTTGTGTTGAGGTATAGCCAATTATAACAATATTGTGGTAGTTTCAGGTGAACAGCAAAGGGACTCAGCCATACATATGCATGTGTGATCCTTCATTTATTAATGATTACCTTCTAATCCCAGAAGAGTCATTTTATATTTGTAATGTGTTAGGGTGGCAGTTCTCAAGCCTCACTGGGCATGTGTCATATACCTAGAATATTTGGTATCAGTGCTGGTTCCTATTCCTGGGGAGTCTGTTTCCATAGGTCTGGAGTGGGGTTGAGGTATTAGAATGGTTAGCAAACGCTTCACAGGTGATTCTTATGATTCTGGTGCAGGTTGTCTGTAGACCACTTTTGAAGACACCTTGGGGTCGTTCTGATTGAGTCAGGGGTTGGAAAAACAGCATTTCCCTTGTAGAGAAAGAATTAGGCAATCCACCATTATTGTGGAGGTGTTACTCCACATGTACACCCATGTGCTTTACATCGATTTGCGGGTCTGTATTTTCTGAACAATAGCATGTGTCTAAATATTTTTACTTTCTTCCCAAGCTGATTTGAAATTGCATTGCCTTTAAAAATAAAGCGTATTTGTTGCTTAATAAAGACCTTCTGTGGCAATGAGAATTGGCACAGCGCTGTGACTGCTCAAGTGGTTGCTGGTGTAGACCACACAGGAGGGCGCTGTTGGGATATGGTTTTGTCTGTAGTCAGTTCGGAAAACAGACAGCAGAGGGAGTGTACTTTAAATGACCCAGAGAACCTGTGACCTAATTGTTTTAATATGAATTATTCTAGATCGCATCGTTAATTCATTTTGACCATTAGGAAAGTATCATTTGTTGAAACAAATGGTCTGTTTAAGGAAGGACCACGTGATCAGTTTTAATCAGTTAATTATTTGAGGGAAAATATCTTAATTATATATTTAAATAATTCTGGTTTCTTTCCACATTTTCACATTATGTTACAAACATTGTTTGTAGCTAGCATCTCTTCCAGTTAGGGTTTTTTTTTTTTTCCAGTTGTAAGAATTAAGAGTCTGATAAGCTAAATGGTTAGTTGATTATAAAACTAGAATTGACAGATACTCCTGCAGACTCTTTGTTGAGTAAAGTTTTACAGTGTTTTGCCTAGGAATGGAAGATACATATCATTTAGACTAAATTATATCACTAAAAAATTGGAAATGAATTCCATCTCCTAAAACTTTTTTTCTTTCCTTCTAGATCTAGCTTATAGGTAGATTCTGTTTATAATTTGGTGTTTTTTTCTTTTTTAAATGTGGCATTTCCCCATACATGCTTCTATCAGTTATTAATTAATGTTCCATTAATAACAGAGTAAATCAGCTTGAGTTAGGTTACTAAGCAGAAAAGGAATGCTTCCTTTGCCATTCTTTTTGTTGTGTTGA
>SJYA01000296.1:284370-309326 GCA_006410615.1 Neotragus moschatus | reverse complement strand
ACCCCCAGCGAGAGGTGGCATCTATATCTTGGTATTCTAGGATCTTTGATGGGTCTGATTACTTGACCAGTATAACACAGTGGAAGTGATTCTGTCTGGTCCAAGGCTTTGAAAGACTGGTGGTTTCCATTGACTGTTTCTTAGAATCCTTTGTTTGGAAGCCCCCAGCTTTCTTGTCGAGTCCAATCTGACTGTATTGGGATCACCATGTCGGAGAGGCCATATTTAGGCTCTCTGACTGATAGTCTCAGCTAAGCCCAGCATTTTAGGCATCCCTGCCAACGTACTGGACACCAGAGTGACACAGTCTTGAATCCTCCAGACCTGCCCATCCTCTGGCTGAATACCTATGACTTCTGTTGACATCATGCCGAAATGAAGAAGTGCTTAGCCAATTGACATCATGCAGAACTGAAGAAGTGCTTTGCCATGTCCTGTTGTGATCCACAAAATCCTGCGATACAATAAAAGCATTCGGGCGTTCAGTCACCGTGTTTTGGGGCAGTTTGTTATGCAGCCATAGGATAAACAGAACACAAGCAAAGTTCCTGAAAGAAGAATAGATGGTGCTAACAGGAAAGAACTCTGGGGAACATCTTACTTAACCACTCCCTTTTATAGGGAAAAGCTGCATTCCAGAGAAATGAAGTGGTATGTTCCTCTCAAGTCATCCTGACAGTCAAGGTCACAGTCAAACTCTAGTCTGACTGCTGCGTTTGCTGCTGGAATACCCTAGATCATTAATTTTCCCTTTATACTTGGTAAAGCCAAGACATGTGGATATAGCATAGAGACACCAAGGGAATAGTAACATGACTGAAAGAACTTTTATACAACCTCAGAAAGGACCCCCAAATAGTGTTTGTTCCAGGATTAACCAACCCAGCCATTTTGTATGATTTAACTATCATTAAAAAAGTTACATTCCAGTGTAAATGGATGTTTCGCTTAATATTCAAATATAGTAAGTAATGATAGAAAAATAAGCATACGTACAAATATTGAATACTCATTTCCTGTATGGGTAATCTCAACACATATACAACTTGTATTCCAGGAAGTAAAGTGTTAGTTGCTCAGGTGTGTCCGACTTTGCAGCCCCATGGATGGTAGCCCACCAGGCCCCTCTGTCCATGGAATTCTCCAGGCAAGAATACTAGAGTGGGTTGCAGGATCAAACTTGGGTCTCCTGCATTGCAATTGTATTCTTTACTGTCTGAGCCACCAGGGAAGCCCTCTATTCCAGAACTTCCTTGGTGAATTTGGTAACTTGGAATGAATTTCCCTATGTAAATAGTGATAAGCAAATTTCGATTTAACACATAATATGCTTAATATATAGTACTTTAAATAATCACCATATTTGTTAATTTTCTATAGGATGGTGCTTTCCAAATCCCAGCTTGGTATCTGTAGACCTGTCAGTCCATCCTCTCGCTTTATTTGACTGTGGCAGAGGAACTGGGTTCTGTTCTTTCATGAACAGTGGGAGTGAGCACCTTACCTTGCTCTTAGCATCAGCTGGGGGCAGACTTCTTATGCCTAGGGATGAAGGAGAGCAGGTTCTGGGGGCTCTGCAATTGGAAGTGTGCTCTCTCTGGGGATAAGGAGAAGAAAGGGAGCAATGGCAAGGTTCAGGACCTCTGGCTGATTAAATTTCTCCGTTCAGATCAGCCCCTGGTGCTTTCCGTCCGTCCCCTCTTTCTTCTAAGAATCCTAGAGATTTGTTTATTTTCTTTCCTTTTCATCCTTCCCAATAGCTTCCCGCATGCAAGTTATCAGTTCTTAAGCTCACTAGAGATGGGATGAAGTCTTCTCATTTTTCTATATTTTTCTATTTCTCAAGATAGAAGAGAGATTTTCGTTTCTATCCTCTTCCTCTCTCTCCTCCCTTCTTTGCCTCTTTCCTTCCTCCCTTTCCCTTATTTCTATTAAAATCAATCTAATTTCTTTTATGCCGTGGGAATTGTTATCTGATTCTTGTTGTTCAGTTGCTCAGTTGTGTCCAACTCTTTGTGATCCCATGGACTGCAACATGCGAGGCTTCCCTGGTATCTGCCATAGTTAATTAAATCCTTCAGTTTATTTTTAGATTTAGAGACGGTGCGTGGCACCTTTACTGCTTATATAACTAAGACAAATTTTGGGTGCTTTACTCGATTAGAAGCCCTTGATAGGAGAGGCTGCATCTAATTTTTCTCTGTAATCCCTTTCATATAATTATGAAATACTCAGCAATATTTATTGTGCAGATGAATACAGATCACAGTTATGACCTCTATAGTTTTAGTTATATATCTGTGCAATGAAAGAGGGTGAAGTGCTGTGACAACTGTTTTAAAATCCTGTGAATGCTGGTGTATTGCTCACATTCCTAGTCTGTATGTTTAGTGCAAGTATATGTGAAAATTTAAAGTCAAATTTTCCCTTTGGTTTTCCCTTTATTACTGTTTAACTTTCTTGTTACTATACCATCAAACAGTGAAACTGTGTAAAGTCATAAACGTGTGGCTAATTCACTAATAATAAGGGCAGTATCTACATTAAATACTTCTATTCCTTAGAGTAAGTAAATAAATGAAGGTTTTGTGAGTAACTTCAAGGATTAAAGACTACAACTAGGAAACTTTTTTCCCCCTACTTGCTTTGATAACAAGTGAACTATAGTTCTTTATTCAGAGTACTTTGCACTGTGACAGTTCTCTTTTCCGCAAGGATAAGAAAAAAATTGTGCAGAAAAGTTCAAGGTAGTTTTGTGTTTTATGTTCCCTGGAGCCTGATTTGAAGTGTCAAAACAAGATGCCAGGAAGTCTCAAATTGAAGAACATACTATTCTACNACTTTGCACTGTGACAGTTCTCTTTTCCGCAAGGATAAGAAAAAAATTGTGCAGAAAAGTTCAAGGTAGTTTTGTGTTTTATGTTCCCTGGAGCCTGATTTGAAGTGTCAAAACAAGATGCCAGGAAGTCTCAAATTGAAGAACATACTATTCTACAAAATGTTATCTTTCATATATTTATCAGTTTTTTGCCCTAGTCCTTCTAAACTGTTTGCTTTTTTTTTTTTATCTTCTTAGACCAAATGTCCTTTAAATAATTCTTGAAGTAATTGAAAACACAACTATGAGAGAATCCTAAATAGTAATTTTAAGAGAAATTTAGAATGATATGTAAAGAAACTTTTTATTAAAGATCTTGGTTAATTCTTAGTCCTTTTTTTTTTTTAAAGAAAACTAACATTTTAATAACTTGAGTGGTATTAATTTCTACTTTTTATGTTAGAGTTCAGGATTCTTTAAACATCTATTAGAGCAAAAATTCTTTAGACACTTAATATTTCAAAAGAGAAACTTAGCTCTATTTGCTTGATTAAAACTTGACTTGATATTGTTATAGACTTTATGAAAATTCTTATGTTCTTTCCAACACTGCTGATTTACTTATGTTTGGGAAAATTTATTTTAATTAATTTTTGTACATTAATTATACATGGAGTGGGATACCTACAGTACTATTCCCAGGTACTAATTCCCAAGTACTAGTGCCTAAGTTGGGAGTTTATATGTAGGTACCAAGTATAGAATTCAGCTTTCTCCTAGTTTTTCCCTGAGCATATTTTAATATGATGTGTGGCCCTCTTCTGCATGATTGCAGTAATCTCCAGATGCCATCGGGTGGTCTCCCAGACCACACCTTTCTCTCTTTGGGTGTTGTGCTTGAGTGCTGCTTCTAAGAACCTGAATCTGAACGTGTTTTTCCTCTCTGTTAATCCTTGAGGAACTCTCCACTGGTGGAGACTGTTGTTGAGAGGCCCAGTGCATTCAGACTTTCAGTCTTTTGTGAATTGTTCGTTCTTTTCTGGAGACTTTTAGGAGGGTCTCTTTGTCAGAGATGTTCTAGAATTTCATGATGAAATGCCATGATGTGGGATTCCTTCTTTAATGGTTGTGTAAGGCAGCTTGTAATTTGGAGATTAGTCCTTTTGCATTTTTTTCTGTAATCTTTCTGTAGAGGAACTGGGTTCCTCCCTGTTTTCTCTATTTTAGAGTTATACAAGTCAGATGTTGAGCCTGCTGATCTAATTTTTAAATCATTTCTTCCTTTTCATCCTTCATTTGGACTTTTTGTTCTACTTCCTGGGTGATGTTTCTCCTTTTATGTTTCCATTTTGAAACAACCATTTTTTTTTTTCCCCCTGTGATTATATCTTTCATGTCCAAGAACGCTTTTCTTACTCTAAGTTTTCCTTTTTCATTTTTATAAACTTGATGCAGTTGATACCATCTCTCTCTGGATGTTATCTGCAGCCTCTTTGAAGGTAACCTCTGTCTCAGTCATTGTGTCTGAATTTTTTCCTCTGTTTATGTGTTGTGCTTCTTTCTCCTGTGCTGTAGATACTCACCCAGTGCCTGTTGAATTTTGGCTGCCCATTCATATTCAAAAATGAGGTCAGAAAATGATCGTTGGAAACTGTGTTTGTTGGCTGGCAGTTTTCATGGTAAAGCAGGATTAATCAAGGAAACACACACGTCTATATAGGTCTTACACCTGAGGCCATTTAGTTCATCCAGACAGGGATTCGCCAGTGTTTTGCTTGAGGATATAAACCTGGCAGCCAGTGTGTAGGGGCTGGGTAAGAACAGAGTGCTTGGAGAGTGGGGTCTGATTATTTGGAATATAGATTTTCATCCCTAGCCTCCGCTGACCCTAGGGCCTCTCCAACTTCATTTCTCATAAGACTCTTGTCTCCCCTGAGACTTGGTAGAAGTAGTGGCCTGACTTTGCAGGGTGGAGAGGAAGGATATAGGAGTGCAGAGACCCTTTATTCAAAATTTCAGGTCATAACCTTTTTTTTAAAAATATCTAGTAAGGGCGTGCTGCTATCCATGGGGTCACAAAGAGTCAGACATGACTGAGCGACTGAACTGAACTGAACTGAAGAGCACCTCTTCTGTAGATACCTTATATTTCTAGTTTCTGAACATACCAGGGCTTTGCAGGACATAATGGATTGATTCTCATTGCTTCTGCTCCTAGGTTTGATCTCCCTCCATTCTCCTAAGTCATCTACTATTTTAGCTATTTTATGTTTTCATATATTACAGTTTGTAGTTAAATCTGCTCCTTGATCTCTTTGTAGCTGAAATGAATATTTTTGTTTATTGTTCTTGTTTGGGGGCATTTGAAAAGGAGGAAAAATGTATCACCCTGCCTACAGTCTTGAAACTTTAATTTTATTGACAATGTGTTCATACATTTATTCATTTAATTTTAAATTTTATTCTCTTGAGTAGCTATAACATACATATAGTGTGCAATATAAAATATATTAAAATTATGCATCAAGAAGTCTTGTTCTCAGTTTCGAATCCATTGGTTTAGGACATCTCCTCCACGTCCTGTAGGGATTCACTTTTATTAATGTCTTTGATATATCCCAAACCACTGCAGATGGTGACTACAGCCACAAAATTAAAAGATGCTTGCTCCTTGTAAGAAAAGCTATGGTAAACCTAGATAGCGTATTAAAAAGCAGAGACATCACTTTGCCGACAAAGGTCTGTATAGTCAAAACTATGGTTTTTCCAGTAGTCATGTATGGATGTGAGAGCTGGATGATAAAGAAGGCTAAATGCCACAGAACTGGTGCTTTTCAGTTGTGGGGCTGGAGAAGACTCTTGAGAGTCCCTTGGACAACAAGGAAATCAAGCCAATCAGTCCTAAGGGAATCAACCTGAATATTCGTTGGAAGGACTGATGCTGAGGCTGAAGTTCCAATACTTTGGCCACCTGATGTGAAGAACCAGCTCTTTGGAAAAGACTCTGATGCTGGGAAAGATTGAAGGTAAAAGAAAGGGGCAACAGAGGATGAGATGGTCGGATGGCATCCTTGACTCAATGGACATGAGTCTGAGCAAACTTCAGGTGATAGTGAAAGACAGGGAAGCCTGGCGTGCTGCAGTTCATCGGACATGACTGAGTGACTGAACATCAGTGCACCCCTTTGTTCTTATTTATGTAAATATTTATAGCTATAAATATGTATTTTCATATTTAAATATTAATAGCTATAAATATATATTTATTTTTAGGCATACCCTATTTGCTTTTTGGCTTAACACTTTCTCTTGATATCTTTACTTGAAAACACTTTAAGTGGTATAAACCCCTATATATTATAAAGTGATTTGTATTAATTTAGAGTTTAGAATTAGTTCTTATACACTTTCAATCACATTTGTAAGAAACTCAAGGATTATCATCGGGATTGTACAGCAGATTGAGGTATAAAAGATAAAAAGAGGCTGGGGCATGGAGGCAGAGTTGAGATGCAGTGAGAGAAGCTCAGTGTTGAAAGGAAATTAGAAAAATGGAGGTGGGTATTTAGGCCAACTTTCATAAACGGAGGAGTATTTCCGCAAATGGAAAAAATAGTATAGATAGTATAGTGTTCAGCTACATACAAAACACATACAAAGTAAGCATATGGTGCATGTCACCATATGCTTCCCCAAATATCTAGTAAATAGCAAAGCTTGCATCAGAAAGTGTTGTCCCTTCTAAAAGAGAACACGCATCTGTGCACATCTTGAAAAATTCTGATAGACTTGAGACCATTAAATAATTTCTGGCTTATCCATGTATATTCAGCAATACATACGCATTCAGTGATTCAAAATGAGGATGAAGCCTTTAAGAAACTTATTTTCCGAGTGTCGATATCAACATTGTGCTCAGTTGCTAAGTCATGTCCTTAGCAACTTGGTCACAAAATGACCCATGAATTGTAGTCCTCCAGGCTTCTCCGTTGTTGGGATTCTCCAGGCAAGAATACTGGAATGGGTAGCCATTTCCTCCTCCTCTGGGGGATCTTCCTGACCCAGAGATTGAACCCATGTCTCCTGTTGTCTCCTGCATGGGCAGCGGATTCTTTGCCACTGAGCCTTCTGGGAAGCCCTATATCAACATTATACAAAAACAATTACTCAAAGACTTTGTTGGTTGTAATTCAGTTAGTAATGCTATATGCATAGTTCCATCGTGCTTTATGTGTGTGTAAATGAGAAAGCTCTACTAAAATAGCTTTCTAGTCGACACAAAAAACAACACAGAAAACATTTAGTGATTTAGAAAAGTCCTGCTTGACTGATCTTAACCATCAGTCTTTTTGAGAGAAGTTATATAATTTTATTTTGTATTTTAAATTTAAAATATTAAATATTGTGGAAAACTGTAAACACTATACAAACAAAAGATAAAATTAAGACCGCTGAGCAAAAATCAAAGTATTATCCCATTGCTTAGAAATAACTTCTGCTAAAATTTTGGATTTTTTATCTTTCTCTACCCCTTTAATACATCTAAACATATAAAGTTTTTCAGTCAAATACTGTATATTGATCTAGAGTCATAAGCCTTTAGCAGGAAGTGTTCTATTAATAATTTTTTTCTTGTTTTACAAATTCAGAGACTGATCCAAGTGAATTAAATTACTTGCCAGTACTTGGCCGTGATCATTTATCAAGTGAAGTGGTGGCAGGAGGAAACCTCAGGTTTTCTGATGATCTTGCTGCAGTGTCACTGAATACGAGTCACACTCTGATTTTTCAGATTGTTAGCAGGTTGCCATGCATACCAATGCCAGACTGTGAAGACGGAGGCGGCTTGCACACAGTGTGCCTAGTGGCTGATGCCAGCCACCTGCTTGGATCCCAGCCTGGTGGTGCCCAAGAGTCAGGGCCTCCAAGTCAGAGCTGACCTGTTCAAGGTTGGGTCCCAAAGGCCTTGCTACTAAGATCAGTAGCCTATGAAGCAGAGTCTCTGAGTCAGGCGCACCAAATGTGTCTGCTTAGCTGCCCAGAACAATAGGTACTGCTTTGGAGAAGGTAGTAGGATCAGGAAATAGGTTCTGAGGATTTGCAGGGAATGATAGAGAAGTAACCTGCCCTGAGGCCTTTGGAAACTTCTGGTTTCCAGACCAGCAGTCTAGAGAATTGGAGGTAACCAGACCTTCCCATATCTGACCTCTGGTTCTCTGAAAATTAGTAAAACAACAGCCTGGTATTTCAGGACTTAGCTGGACTTGGGCAGAATAACCTTTTGTTTTTCTCTCTTTTATTGAAGAATGTAAGTGCNGGGCAGGAGGAGAAGGGGATGACAGAGGATGAGATGGCTGGATGGCATCACTGACTCAATGGGCGTGAGTTTGAGTGAACTCCGGGAGTTGGTGATGGACAGGGAGGCCTGGCGTGCTGCGATTCATGGGGTCGCAAGGAGTCAGACACGACTGAGCGACTGAACTGAATTGAACTGAATCAATGCCTAGTACCACATCTGAAGCAGAAACTGCGTGTATGGTGCTAGGCATCCATTATCTCAGGTGAATTAATAGAGCTATTAATGAATCATCTGTAATTAAAAGCTAATAAAGCTATTTTTAAGGATGTCTTCACTTGACCCTCATTCTTGTTCGTTAACTTGGCTAGGTTTAGAATTTTAGGTTGAAAATTATTTTACTCTTAAAACTTTGACTCAGTCCTTTGTCTCTGATTATTCAGTTTGCAAGATAAAAAATGTGTTGCTAGCCTGAGTCCTGTTTATTTTGTAAGAGTTTCTGTTTTGATTTGTTTATTGGTTTTTATTCTCCTTTCTGGAAGCTTTACAGTCTTTCTCTTATTGTTGGGGTTATGATATTTCACTAAAATATGTTTAACAATTGTCTTAAAAACCCTTCTATTCCTGCTGTGTACTTGGTAGGCTCATTTAGTCTTGAGCTCACAGTCTTGTCTTTAGCTAAGAGAACATTGTGTGTTTCATTATTTTCTCTCTTCTGTTTTTCCCTTCTGGGCCCAAATTTTGCCAAGCATTATGTCAGCCTTGTGGTTTTCAGCTAGTTAACCTCTAACATCTTTGATCATCAATTGCATTATTATAAAGTGGAAATAATAATCCCCAGGAGGCCAGTACCCAAAATGGTAATTATTCTTTTCTCCTTCAGATATGCCTTGCTCCTCTAAGCTTATCGTTTTGATCAAGGCACTTGAAACTAAATATAGATTTCTGGCTCTTAAAGTGATGTCTGGGCTGTTTTTAGCATGAAGGTTATTGGACATGACTCTGGTCTTCCTCAAGGTAGCACTGGCTCATTTTCGAAGACTTCTTTGGATACTGTAGCTGTGTTATATGTCAACTACAGTGCTCAGCACAGAGAAAAAAAGAGTCAAAGTAAATGTGGAAGTGGGAGAGTGTTAAACAACAAGGTGACCCTGTTTGTTACAAGGTAGAAGTCTATACAAGAAAGCTGTGGGATCTACAATATTTCCATACAGATTCAGATGAATAGCTGCTGGATTAATCTTCCCAGAAGAAGAGCTCCGGTCATGTCACCACTCTTTAAAAATCTTTGTTGAATCTCCATTTGCTTACAGAGGTAACATCAGATCCTTGAACTTAATTTTCAAGTTGTCCAAAACACTGGCTCCAGTTAAACTTTCCAGTCTTATATCCTACTGTTCGCTACATATTCATTCACTCTAATTAAAATATATTATTCTGTTTCCCAAATCTATCCCATGCTGTTCCCTTTGCCTACAGTTCTCCCTGCCTTCTATTTTTTCTAGTGAAATCCTTTGCTTTTAAGTTTCAGCCCCAGAGCTTCTCCCTTTACAAAGCCTCCGGCAGTCTCTAACTGTTTCTCTGTATGGCCCCAAAGCACAGGATTTGTACATCTCTTATAGCACCTAACATACTGCACTGAAATGACCTAAGGTAGAAACTTTATCTTCATCTGTAATTCACTGAGGTCTAACAGTGCCTGTTTTGTAAGCTGAGCTTGATAATTACGGTTGAATGCTTAAATGAGAGAATGCCTTGCAGTCATGCTGCAATGTAATGTTTTACCTAGAGGGAAATAGACTTGGACATTTGTTTTGTTTTTGATGAAACTGACTGGCGACCAAAATTGTGCCTTTTTGACTATTTTGATTAGAGGTTTTTTAAAATATCATTTATATGATCGCTTCATGATTTTTACGAAAGCTGTAAGCACTTTCTCATGACATAGGATGTGTCAGATTTGGGGATATCGTTACTCAGCTTTCAATTCTTCTCCTTTTAAAAGTCTTCATAAAGAAAAATGAAAATCAGATATAATACCACTTGTGATTGAAAAATATTTTGCATTTTAATGAAATTTCTTATACCATCTAATTTGTTTTACCTGTGAACATACTTGTTACTTGGGATTGACTGTGATAAATCTGAGTTGAATTCTGTTTCAAAATGCATTCTGTCTTCTAACTTCTTTTCCACGGATGAAACTAAAGATATGACATGTCTTCTTTAAGTTGCAGCATTTCTGTAACTAAGTGCATGACTTTTATAAACGCACTAGAAGTTTCTTGATGGATACGAAGAAGAGGAGTAAGGCAAGACATTACGTGACAATTTGTTATGTGTGACTTAAAATATTTGGGAAAAGAGTAGCTATAATTTTGTGTCTTCAGTCAGCAGAGTAGCATTGATTTGTGGCAAGTCAACATATTCCTGTGCAGTTTTGCAATGATGACGGTACTTAAGAGAAAATCCTTACTGAAGTCTTCTGAAAAGAACTTTTAAATTGTAGGGACTTACTTCTGATCATCTCCCTGGTAAATATACAGATATATTTTTTTTCTTTCATGACATGAGTATGTTTTCAAGTTTATATTAGTATTTTTTCCCCTTAAAATGAAAAAAATATTTAAAGACTGTTTTTTACCAATACTTCATTTTGCAGAGAATAGATGCTCTGAGAGTTGGTAGAAGACCTGGGACCAAAATGATCAAGTCTTCCAACTTAATGCTAACAATATTAACAACAAAACAACAGTAATGATAATAGCTAATATGTATAATGCAAATAAACTCTCACTATAAGGAAACTGAAGCACTGAAAAATTAAGTAGCTTGCTCTCAGGATCACACTATGAAGTGGTAGAATTGGGGTTCAAAAGTAGGCCATCTTCTTTTGAATCTCTCAGTATAACCCAGAAATGTGGTTGTCTGTGGTTTCACTTTTTAAATGAAACTCTTGAGTGGATTTAAGTGCTCTAAGAAAATAAGGGTTAATCTTAAACCTAACATCACAACATTAGTATCAGCAATGGTTTTGTAAATGTCAGCTCATCTCATTATGGAGCATACCTGTCACAATTTATAGGCGGAAAAAAAGAATCTGCCTGCAATGCAGGAGACCTGGGTTCGATCCCTGTGTTGGGAAGAGCCCCTGGAGAAGACAATGGCAACCTACTCCAGTGTTCTTGCCTGGAGAATTCTGTTGACAGAGGTTATAGTCCCTGGAGTCACAAAGAGTCAGACACCACCGAGGGACTAACACTTTCATTTTTATTACTAGGCTGACTAAAAATTTCTTATTTAAAATAAAAATATGATGGAAATTGAAATTGGGTTTAACCTTTCATAGTTTATAAGTTGAATTCAGTATAATTAATTTTAGACTCTGGGCACTGATATAAAATTGATGATAATATGTAAGTGCATATGAGGTCAGCTAATCCTATACATTCACAGGGAAACAAGTATGATTTTCAGTAAAGAAGAAAATGTCCTCAAGGAAGAAAAGGTCACTTTGTTGAACTTACCTAGAATGTTTACAGCCAGAAAATCTACTGAGAAATTATGTCAGTTTTAATGTAAAAATGAGTACAGTACCTTACAGCTTCAGACCATTTATTGTTTCAGTTCAGTTCAGTCGCTCAGTCATGTCCCACTCTTTGCGACCCCATGAATCGCAGCATGCCAGGCCTCCCTGTCCATCACCAACTCCCGGAGTTCACTCAGACTCACGTCCATCGAGTCAGTGATGCCATCCAGCCATCTCATCCTCTGTCGTCCCCTTCTCCTCCTTTCCCCAATCCCTCCCAGCATCAGAATCTTTTCCAATGAGTCAACTCTTTGCATGAGGTGGCCAAAGTACTGGAGTTTCAGCTTCAGCATCATTCCTTCCAAAGAAATCCCAGGGTTGATCTCCTTCAGAATGGAGTGGTTGGATCTCCTTGCAGTCCAAGGGACTCTCAAGAGTCTTCTCCAACACCACAGTTCAAAAGCATCAATTCTTCAGCGCTCAGCCTTCTTCACAGTCCAACTCTCACATCCATACATGACTACTGGAAAAACCATAGCCTTGACTAGACGGACCTTAGTCGGCAAAGTAATGTCTCTGCTTTTGAATATGCTATCTAGGTTGGTCATAACTTTTCTTCCAAAGAGTAAGCGTCTTTGAATTTCATGGCTGCAGTCACCATCTGCAGTGATTTTGGAGCCCCCAAAAATAAAGTCTGACACTGTTTCCACTGTTTCCCCGTCTATTTCCCATGAAGTGTTGGGACCAGATGCCATGATCTTTATTTTCTGAATGTTAAGCTTTAAGCCAACTTTTTCACTCTCCTCTTTCCCTTTCATCAAGAGGCTCTTTAGTTCCTCTTCACTTTCTGCCATAAGGTGGTGTCATCTGCATATCTGAGGTTATTGGTTTACCCTTTTACTATTTGTCCCATTCATTTTATATTTCTTATTTTCTGTTTTCTGCCTTCTTTTGGACTAATGAATTTAAATACTTTGAAAATTATTCAACTGTTTCACTCTATAAGCTTGTAGGTTTACACTATTTCACTGTAAGTGATGAAGATAAGTGGACTGATTTTAGAGACGTTCGCGAAGTACAAGTAGCAAAGTTGGTGGTAGAATGGATATGAGGTGTGGATATGAGGCATATCCAGAATCACTCCCAAATTTCTGGCTGCTGAATGGATGGATGATGCCATTCACTGAGCTAGAAACACTGGAAGAGGACCAGATTTACATGTTGGATAGTGACATTAAAGAGTTTAATTCAGAATTTTTGATTTTGGGATGCATCTGAGGCCTCCAAATGGCGATATCAAATAGCCAATAATTACATGAATCTTTTCCTGCACAGAGATATCTGAGCAAGAGATGTGAGTTTGTGAGCATCTGCTTATATGGTGGTAATTGAAGTTTTGGACTGAGTGAGCTGGGCAAATGAGAGTCAACAGAGAGATGCTAGCCAAGAGCGTTCACATAATGAAGGGCAAATAGAAAGGAGGATGAAATGTGTTCATTTTACTTAGCTTCAAGGAGATCATTGGTAAAAGGACTGAATTAAGTCTTTCAGAGTGGAGTCCTTAGATTGCATTTGGAGAAAGTTTGTTGGTAAAAGAAAAAAAAAATTATTTTAGCTGGAGAGAAATTTTAGTATCTTTTGTTTTTAAATCCAGAGACTTCAGTAATATGTTTAAAAGCCTAAGAGAAATCTGGTTGAGAAAACATTAAATGCCCAGGAGAGACAAAAGAGCGTAAAGTAAGACTCCTAAGGAACTAGAGAGAAAGATGGATGTATTAGTTTCTTATTGTTACTCTAACAAACTACAGCAACACACGTTTATTACCTTACAGTTTCAGAAATCTGAAACCAACTCATTGAGCTAAAATCAAGGTAACAGCCTTTTTCCTCCTGGAGACTCCACTGACTTGCCTTTACTAGCCTCTGGCTCTTGGTCCCACCTCACTGTGACCCCTGCTTCTGTTTTTACATCTTTCTTTTCTCTGCTTCCATTAGCACGTCATTTTCTTTGACTCTGACTTCATCCCTGCCTTCATCATAAAGGACCCTTGTGAATACTTTGAGACCACCTATATATTTCCGTCTAATCTTCTCTTATCAAGATCTTTAAATTAATCACATCTGCAAAGCCCTTTTTACCATCTAAGCTAATATATTCACAGCTACAGATTCCAGGAATTAGGACATGGACTTTTTTTTTTTTTTCATAGGGGCACATTATTCAGTTTTATCATTTTTCTTTTTTTTTTTTTTCCAAGTTTTAATTTCTACTTTTATTTTTTAAGTGTTTTTTCTTTCTGTCTTGCTGAGATTTAACTTAATAATGTTTTCTAAATTTTAGATGCTTTCATTCTTCTTTGTTAATATATATTTAAGGCTATGAAGCATAGTATGAGAATTATGCTGGCAGTATAAGATGTGACGTATAGTGTTTTCATTAAATTCGTTAGTAATAGTAATAGTATTACTATACAGATATTCTTCAACTTCAGTTTTTTCTTTGGAGAGTTACATGAAGAGTCTTAAAATTTTTCCTAACCCCATATTTTATTTGTAATTTTTCAGTTTTATTATATTGTGGTCAGAAACTGTTGTCATCCTTCCACTATTAGAATTTATTGGGGTTTTATCTGTGACCTAAAATGTGACCGAGTATTTTTTTTTAACCATTTTCTTAAAGAGAAGTTGTATTCTCAATTTAACCTTAGAATTCAATATGTAGCAGTTAAACTCATTTTATTACTTACATCAAACTAGAGTTGTCCTATTTATGTCTGCTTTTTAATACACCTGTTCATCATGGTTTGAGAGGGCTGGAGAATGGTCTGTTGATGGAGTGCTTCTGATGCTCCTCATGTGTGTGTATGACACCTAGACATTCATAATCAGTCTCTGTTTTTTATTGTGAATCACATCTTTAGCATTAAGTTGCCTTCCCTGCTTGCGTAGTACTTTTCTGTCCTGAGTTCAGTCTTGCATGATGTTGCCCACTGCGTTCTTTCCCCCGCTCCCTCTGTTCTTTCTCTAGCCCCCTTCCCTCCTTTTTTCCCTTTCTCACCCCCTGTGCCACTCTCCCACATTGTCTTCAAGCTTTCTCAGTCACTTGGTTATGGAAGTCTCTTTCCCACAGAATAGAGTGGAATCTGCTTTATGATTCAAATGGAAAGTCTGTTTCCTTTCAGTAGGTGAATTTGGCTCTCTGACATTTATTGAGATAACATAAAATTTTGGTGTTACTACTGTTATACTGTTTATTATGTTTTAAAACTTATCGGTTTTGAAGAAAATTTACTGTGTGTTCTGCCTGCTTAGCAATACATTCTTTTAATTAGAAAGAGTTACATTTCTGTTATCATTATGACTGTATATGGAAACTCTTAAACCTCTTATTTCTTTAAGCATTATCTAATTCTACCCGCTGGCTTTAACATTATGAAACAATTTAAATTATCCTGTGATTTATCAGTCTTAAAAAATAGCTTTTGATCTCAGCAACATTTCCATGTTTTTCCTCCTTCAGCTTTTATCTTTCCATGTTTGTTTTATCATTTCTGCGTTTTTTAAGGTTTATATTAGTTTTATTATAGCAACATAATTACATAGGGATTTAGTCCCATAAGTAGTTTTGATATTTATTATAGTCCTTTTCCTCTGAATTTTCCAGCTGTCTCTCGGATGATTGCAATTTATCTCCTAGTAAATTCTTCAAGAAGGTTCCATGGGAACAAGATTTTATGTGCTTTCATATGTTCAAAACTTTTGAATGTTCTCTGTTGTCTTTATAATCAATGAGCTTCACTAGATTTAAAAATCGCGTTTCTGTTTTTCTTTCCGCAAGTATTTCATGGGCTTCACTTCATCCAGTGGAGTAACTAGAAGGCTCTGAGGCCCAGTGAAACTTGTTGAATGTTATCGTGGAGAAGTACTGCAACAGATTTCCCCCTTATGAGCAACTAGTGGTTTTTTGCCTTGATGTCCGAAGCATTCTTTAAATTTCAAGTCAATAAAGTAGAATATTTTACTGTTGGCTATTAAAATGACTTTCTTTGTGGATGTGTGCCTTTTGGTAGGTATTTTATTTTTTAAGCATTAAAGTAGTATTTCAGCTTTATTAATAGTAAATTTGGAATAGGGAAATCAGTGTAGACCATAAGCAAAACTAGAATTTTCTATCTGTTTCCCAGCTACCCACTCACTTTTCACA
This sequence comes from Neotragus moschatus, assembly GCA_006410615.1. Classification (NCBI taxonomy): domain Eukaryota; kingdom Metazoa; phylum Chordata; class Mammalia; order Artiodactyla; family Bovidae; genus Neotragus; species Neotragus moschatus. Next base: position 293,479 of record SJYA01000296.1, on the reverse strand, counting down.
CAAAATAAACCTGGACTCCCACATCTAAGTGAAATGGGTCTGCAGAATCTTTTGGTGAGCGCTGGGGTACCAGTGGCCAGCCTCAAACATTGTCAGGTCTGAAAATAAGATCACTATAAGTTGGAAGTAACATTTCAGTCCTGTCTTGAGTGGTATAACCTAGGTCAGTTACAACTATGTTTGTCATGTGAGGGTAGAGAGTTCAATGTCCACTTATTGGTCAGAGTGGCAGGTGAGACGGACTGAATGTTTGAGCTAAATTTACCTATTTTTTTTTTAATTCTTTGTTAACCTTTTGGTAACTCACTCATTCTTATCTAGGGGAAGGAAGGACTTGCAGAAGAGAATGCCAAGATTCATTGAGTATAATAAAATACACACCCTTCAAAAATACAAGGAATGAAGTGAAAATTGTCACCCTTTTCCTAGTCTTATTTGATATTTCTCTGCTGTTACACTGCAGCTAAAGCTTTCACACCTCTCAATACAGACTTGTACATTCTGCATTTTATAGCTAGGAAATACACTAATGAAGTTTCACAAATTATCACATATATTCACTATTGTTCCAACGGAATTGCCAAATACCTATTAAACTATAGACAAATGATCAATGAACATTCCACAGGTAGCTTCATTTTCCATGTTGAGAGAATAGAGCAGTCCACCGGACAATTATTTTCTTATTTTCAGACAGTAGCTCTTATTAGATTGCTTTTCCCTGAAATATACTAACATACTTTATGTTACAATCATATCTAAGCAGAAGCTAGCGTTTAGAAAGTATGAAGATGTCCCTCTCTCAACAGATATGGAACAAGCCTTTATTGGAATGTTGAACTCTCATTTCAGAGCAAAATAGTATATGGCCATCAGCGCCTACTGAGAACATACTTAAATTCTTTTAGAAGTAAACTTTGTGTAGAATGAGTTTTCTGATGTGCCTCTTTAATAAATCTTTTTTAAAATTGAAATACAGTTGATTTATGATGTGTTAGTTTCAGGTGTACAGCAAACTGATTCAGCTATACATAAATAAATATGTATATCTATATATCTTTCAGATTTCAGTATGTATTTTATTATAAAATGTTTCTTATATTTCATTTATATATATATATTTATTTCCAACATTTTGATTTTCTTCTGGGGAGATTGTGTAGATTTCCTTTACTTGTCTTTAGTTCTCTGTTTCTATGCTGTGCTGTGCTTCGTTGCTTCAGTCGTGTTTGACTCTTTGGGACATGGACTTTGTGACCCCATGGACTATAGCCTGCCAGGCTCCTCTGTCCATGGGGATTCTCCAGGCAAGAAAACTAGAGTGGGTTGCCACACCCTCCTCTAAGGGATCTTCCCAACCCAGGGATCCAGTTCATGTCTCCCGCATTGCAGCATTCTTTATTGTCTGAGCCTCTGCTGCCAAGTCGCTTCAGTCGTGTCCGACTCTGTGCGACCCCAGAGACGGCAGCCCACCAGGCACCCCTGTCCCTGGGATTCTCCAGGCAAGAACACTGGAGTGGGTTGCCATTTCCTTCTCCAATGCATGGAAGTGAAAGGTGAAAGTGAAGTCGCTCAGTCCTGCCTGACTCTTAGCAACCCCATGGACTGCAGCCCACCAGGCTCCTCCATCCATGGGATTTTCCAGGCAAGAGTACTGGAGTGGGTTGCCATTGCCTTCTCCAATCTGAGCCTCTAGTGCTTCTTAAGTTTAAAGCAGTTTTTTCTCTCTCTCTGGTTGCAGTTTTTGTATTTGTCATCTATTTATCCTGAGTTTGATTTCACTATAGATTTCAATACATAGCAATTAAATCTCTTGAGCTCTGTCAGCTGACATTTCATCTCCTCTTACTGTCTTGGTATTTCTTCCTTATACTTTTAATTGTCTACTTTGTATGCAAACAGATATGATTCTGCTTCATTAATTATTTTTTAATTTTTGGTTTAATGTGTGATCTTAAATTTTATCTGCTCTTCGCCAGTAGTTTTCTTGCAAGTAGTCCTCATCTGCCATTTGTTTTTCCCGTGCCTTTTCTCCTTTCTTCCCATTCATAGTATGTTTATACAGATTTGAGGAAGGGTCTGTTTTAATATTCATCTACAAGCAGTGGGTTTTTGTTGGAACGTATTTTTGGGAGGCTCCTGAGGACGACAGCCACAGTTTAAGTACTAAGTTAAAAAGACTTTTCCTTTTCTGTGATTTAATATTTTTTGCAGTCTTTAATTCTTCTAAGTGAAGGGATTTGGGAAAATGTGAAGTTTTTCTTGATATAATGACTTCCCACTGCTACAGGGGTACGGTGTTCCTGCAAAAATTGATTTCTTACCTCCTTTGGTCTCTGTTACTTTTTAAAGGGATTTTTGTGCCTGTGTTCACGGGGGACATTGATGAAAAATTCGATAGTAGTATGATGCCTATCTGATTTTCCTACAGTGCAGGTAAACAAAAATTTCTCTCAGAAAGTGTTAGGAATTTTTTTTCTCTTTGAAGTTGTTGCATTTCCCGCCGTTTGTTGAGTGTGACTCCTTTTTTTGTTCATATTAGCCATCTGGGGCACTTTTAGTTTCAAACTTGTGACCTTATTCCGCGAAGGGAACTTCTCTTCTGCCTTTTCCTTCTTGTTCGTCGTATTTTCTTCTTTAAAACTCTTTCTGTGGCATATTCTGTGTGTGTTGATCTTTTCAGATGGTTCCTCCATTTCTTTTTCATTTCTTTGACTTTCCTCTTCACGTTATAGAAGATGCTTTCTCGGCCTTATCATCTATATGTTCTCCGGTTTTTAGCTTTTTTGTTATAATATGTTTGAGAGTTCTAGTTGCCTCATCTGCTGCATTCTTTTTCTCTTACTTTCTCTAAATATACTGTAAACCTAAGTTCTCTGGAGCTGCCTTCACCATCCTTTCCCTTATACACAAATTCTGGCTGTAATTTCTTGTGTTCTTATCAGTCTAATCTCAATGACTTCTAGCTTTCAGAAATTCTTTTAATTTATGGTATACTGAAGGTACCTTTCTTGTATCCCAGAATGGTAAAAAAAAAAAAAAAAGAAGAAGAAATGACTTATTTTCTTTTAGCAAGGAAATTCTCTCTTATTTTTCTTCTTTTATTCCTCCTCCTTGTTATTTTGAGGTTTTGGAGGCATGAAGAAAGTTAGTGTTTGTTTTCTGTCTACTTTCCTGATCCACTTTTCTTACGAGAAGCTTAAAGTATATGAAATTTGAATAGTGTAGATAAGATATTTATCATTTTATATTCTATACTTTTTTAAATTATAATTTATGTTGAAAGCTCATATACAGGGAAAATATAGTGTTATTTCTATTGGTTAATGTTTTTGCTATTTGACCCTGTGTTTCTCCTCCTTGTCATCTTTGAAATCTTAGTTTCTATCTTGATAATTTCCATTTCTCTCTGAGACTCATTTAGGACTAATTTCTCTCTTTCTCTTTTTCTTCCTTCTAGTCACCATTCCACAGTTTATCTTCCACACTAAGATAAAGGTCACATCTTATCAAAGTCAGAGTTCTCAGTGTGACATAGAATGACCATTGTTGGCTGGCCCATGCTTTTCCAGATTCATCTTTGTATATGTTTCCATTATCTGGAATTACTTTCATTCTTGAATATTTTGTCTACTTGGGGAACTTGTCTGCTTGCTCATGGTGAAATTAATGTCTTTCTCTTTTATGGTTCCAGAACTTTATGTATACTTAGTTAAAGAACTTAACACATTGTTATAATTATTTTTATGTGTCCATTTACCCTCTTGTAGATAGCACAGTACATTATGCCTCCTTGGTTGGCAGCCATAATGATCCTAGAAAACTGTGTCATCTGGAGAAAGAATACCTAGGCACTTTTAAAAATACTTGAATGGCCTGTAGATTAGTAATATTTATCATAACTAGTCTCATAAGTCATTCAGTAATTTATTTAAAAGAAGAAACTTTCTATCAGAGTTTTAATCAGTAAGAAAGTCCAGACATTTCTGATGGAAGGAAAGCGCTGTCAAGGTGGAGGAGGAAAAGTAAGACAGAGGAAGATCCGGTCAGATCCACCAAGTATAAAGAATGATGCTGTGTCATGTACCTAGGGAAGCAAAGGGTATTTGAGTAAGATGAACTGATAGGATTAGAAGTACTGAGTTTGTATCTAAAGATCTAGACTACTTATTGCAATTAACTGTTATAATGAAATATTTTGAGATTTTCTGAATACAGTGTTCTTAGGACAGCAGTTAAATTTAGTGGCAACACTGCTGACCACTGACAGGAACATGCATGCTCAGTTGCTCAGTCCTGTCCAGCTCTTTGTGACCCCATGGACTATAGCCTGTCAGGCTGCTCTGTTCATGGAATTTTCCAGACAGTACTGGAATGGGTTGCCTCCTTCAGGGGATTTCCTTCTCCAGGGGATCTTTCCAATCCAGGAATCAAACTCACTTCTCTCTTGAGTTTTCTGCATTGGCAGGCAGATTCTTTACCACCAGTCACCAGGGAAGCCCAGAACTTTTTCAGTTAGCAAAAGAATATCCAAATGGTCCTGTGAAGAAGACTGTGTGCTTTTGTTCAGAATAAATCATAAGGCTAGCAATTGTTAAGACAAGAAAGGAAGCTTGTCCACCATGTGACCAGAGTGAGTCGTCATTCCACATTGACTACAACGTAATGCCTGCTATGCACAGAGAGGACTCTGCGGGGTATTCTGGGACCACCACAGGAAAGGAAATCCTGGGTCCCACCCTTAAGGATTATATTTTCCTTGGGCAAATAACTAAGGCCTACAAAAGGATTTATTAGTTATCAAAGCAATTATTCAGTTCAGTTCAGTCACTCAGTCGTGTCCGACTCTTTGCGACCTCATGAATTGCAGCACAGTTCTGCTTTATTGACTGTGCCAAAGCCTTTGACTGTGTGGATCGCAATAAACTGTGGAAAATTCTGAAAGAGATGGGAATACCAGACCACCTGATCTGCCTCTTGAGAAACCTATATGCAAGTCAGGAAGCAACAGTTAGAACTGGACATGAAAAAACAGATTGGTTCCCAATAGGAAAAGGAATACGTCAAGGCTGTATATTGTCACCCTGCTTATTTAACTTCTGTGCAGAGTACATCATGAGAAACACGGGGCTGGAAGAAGCACAAGCTGGAATCAAGATTGCTGGGAGATATATCAATAACCTCAGATATGCAGATGACACCACCCTTATGGCAGAAAGTGAAGAGGAACTAAAAAAAAGCAATTAATAGTATGTACAGAAAAAAGCATGAGAAATGGAAAAGTTTAAGCCCTAAAAATAGTATAGAACAAGAAATGATATAATTCAGATGTAGGGAATGACTTCTTGGAGGGGCCAGTTTTGATCTGCATCTTTGAGGGAGTTAATGAATATGGAGAGGCAATTAGCTACCCCACTGGGTAGCATGATGGCATGGTATTCAGGGACACGGTGAAGGTGAAGGGGGTAAGCAAGTTTTGTGTGAGACAGGAGATTAGTCAATAGGTCCCCTAAAGAAGTATTTGTAGGATTTAGTAAACAGGAAGAATTTATTACAGCATTTCCCCCCATGTATAAAGCCACTTGAGTAGACTGACCAGTAGAGTGGTTATCAAAGCGAAGTTAGACATGTCCCTGGGTTTCACTCGTGGCTTGATGGTAAAGAATCTGTCTGCCAGTGCAGGAGCCTCAGGAGATGTGAGTTTGATAGCTGGGTCAGGAAGATCCCCTGGAGAAGAAAATGGCAACCCACTCCACTATTCTTGCCTGGAGAATCCCAGGGATAGATGAGCCTGGCAGGCTATCATCAGGATGCAAAGAGTTAGGCATGCCTTAGCTGCTAAACAGGAGAAGGCAATGGCACCCCACTCCAGTACTCTTGCCTGGAAAATCCCATGGATGGAAGAGCCTGGTAGGCTGCAGTCCATGGGGTCGCTAGGAGTCGGACACGACTGGGCAACTTCACTTTCACTTTTCACTTTCATGCATTGGAGAAGGAAATGGCAACCCACTCCAGTGTTCTTGCCTGGAGAATCCCAGGGACGGGGGACCCTGGTGGGCTGCTGTCTCTGGGGTCGCACAGTCGGACACGACTGAAGCAACTTAGCAGCAGCAGCAGCTGCTGCTAAACAACAACAACAAAGACATGTCCCTACTTTCAAGAGGCCTACATTCTAAATAATATAGAATATTAGGAGACACGAGCTGAAGCTTGACTAAACTAGGGTAGAGAGTCTTGAAAAGATGGATATGGCTTGAATCTGTAACATGGAAATAAATAATGCCTGCTTTATAGAACATTCTCTACCTCTCAATTCTAAGGTAACTTGTGCAAAAAAAAAAAAGAGAGAGAGATGCTTGGATGATGCAACACCAGTGAAACTTTCAGAAGAGGTGGGGCTGGTTTTGAGGCCTTGAAGGGTTTTAGAGAGGCCTTTGGGTTTTAGAGAGAGAACATTATGACATAAAGAGGTAGAATTTGAACATGCTCAAGTGAGTTCCAAGAAGCTGTCGTTGATGTTGAGTGGAAGGAGAGGCTTGAAAGGCAGGCTTGGAACCTAGAGGGTGAGCGGTGCTTATGCCGCACCCCTCCTGCCTGGATCCCACCTTGTATGTTACTTTGACCAGGTGTTTACATGTTGCCATGTGTTAGCTCCTCTGCTACATAGGTCTCAGGGATTATCAACTCTGAACTCCCGATAGCAAATAGCATCATACTTTATGCATACTAAAGCCCCCACCCCATGTGTATTTATTAAGTGAGTTAGTAAAATGAATGCTTAGGTACATTAGAAAAAGAGTGGTATGAGATGACATTTATGCTAGTTATACATCAAATTATACAGTACAATGTGGGAGAGAAAATTGTAGAGTAGAATAGTAGTATCTTGGAGAGGGCCAGATATAGTTTTCACCTTGACTGATGGACTTATGTACTTTGTGAATTTGAGTAAGTGTTTGCAGTATGTACTTAATTCTGAGACCATTTTTAGCCATCTGCTCTTCTGTCCTTAGTTTCTTCATCTATTGAATAGCTAGTGCCTACTTTGTAGAGTGGGCTTCCCTGGTGACTCAGACAGTAGAAAATCTGCCTGCAGTGCAGGAGGCCCGGGTTCGATCTCTGGGTCACGAAGATCCCCTGGAAGAAGTCACGGCAACCCACTCCAGTATTCTTCCCTAGAGAATTCTATGGACAGAGGAGCTTGGCAGGCTACAGTCCGTGGGGTTGCAGAGTCTGACACAGCTGAGTGACTAAGCACACACATGCACCTTATAAAATTGAGAGAGTTCAGTGAAAACTAGCTAAATGCCTGGCTCATATTGGGTGCTCCCTTATATATTATTATCATCATAATGTTTATTATTATATATTATTTTTAGTTAGTCTTCATTCACATTGAAACTTTGATATACATTATTTTGAGTGACAGAATTCACTCTTGTTCTAACAAAGTACTGAACAAAGAACAAAATAATATACAGTGCTATTCTATAATATTTCACTGTATACCATACTATGTTGTTTGCAACCCTGTTATGTCAAAATTGAATTTTGGAAACCATGATCTGTGACACAGTCTAAGGAGAAGGTATCTTCGGCCCAGTCCTTTGCAGGAGCAGTTCAAGGAATATTTTGCAGCACCTGCCTTGGACTCTTCCAGATCCTACATAGAATTGACATCCTTGACTCTCATAGCAATCCCCAAATTGTTGACCATAGCTTTATATTCCCATTTAGCAGCAGCTGAAGAAATTAAGGCTTAGGTGACAAGGTTAGTGAGTATGCAAACCATTCATAATCGTGGTAAAAAGCATAGACAAAAGTTAAATTTTGAATCAATGTCTAGAGAATAATTAGGACATAAGATAAAGGATAGTCACTAGGAACACTTGGAAAGGATCGCTGAAAAGTGGACTCCTCCTATGTTATTAAGTACAAGTGTCGTCTCATTAGTCTTTTCTGCCTCTTGACTGTGAAAAATATATGTGAGGTTTTTTTTTGAAAGATCATTTTGGAAACAGAGAGTCACAAAACGCCACATTTCACCCCTCGTGGTTTTCCCTGAAAATTTGTAAACTTTAATTTTCAGGAGTTCCAAAGAGATGACCTATTGTACTTCAGCAGTTTGTTGTTGAAGTTTGTTGTCTCTTGAATGTTTTTTAAGAGCAGATATGTTGCACTGCAATGAATATAGAGCCTGGATGATGTTTTGACTTGAAGGATTCATTTTAGTGTTTAAAAGTTTGTGTGATGTAAAACAGTATCTCTGACTCTCCGTTCGCCAAGACTTCAAAACTTACAGTCAGCTTTGAGAAGCTCCCTCTGTGTCTCCATCAGTTATCAAATTCTGTATATTCTTGTCCCCTAAACATTTTCCATAGCAAACGTCGTTTCCTCCTTGAAGCCTGTCACCATGGTGCACCCCTAGTACTTGGCATTTAATCACAGTGAGGGTCCATTACTGAATGTAATTTTTTTTGGTTCACTTAAAAAATTTTTTTAATATTTTTTTAAATCGTGTTTTTATTTTTTAAATTATGAAAATATGACACATTTATAGAGACTTGGAAAATACAGAACAAAGTTACATATGTGATTTTTTCATTTAAAAAATGAGTTTCTATTCCACTACAAAGCAGTTGACCATACCATACTTATCAGGGTGTGCTTACCACCCAACTCACTGCCTAGCACATAGTAGGCACTTTGCCTCAAGATTTAGTGGAATGAATTATTTTGATTATGGTCGAAACATTTTTGAGACCAGAGATAATGCTTCTTTGTAATATTCAAAGACTAAATTGAGAAAAGAAGAAAGAAACATTATAGATAGTAATCTTGAAACTATGTAGTTACAGTGGGCTTTGTTATTGTGTGCCTGCCGGAAAAGTGACTCCAGGGTAGAACAAAACCTTCCTTCACAAATGGTGACTTCCCTCTCAATATTAGTAGACTTTTTGTTGGTAGTTTTATTTTAAAAGACCACGATATTGATGAACCTATTGGAAGGGAAAGAAAGGAGGCCCAGATGTAGGGAATGGACTTGTGGACACAGTGGGGAGGGAGCGAGTGGGACAAATGGAGAGAGTAGCATCAATGTGTATACGCT
>SJYA01000296.1:239058-284176 GCA_006410615.1 Neotragus moschatus | reverse complement strand
CGTCAGATGGACAGACGGTGAGAAGTTGCTGTGTAGCACAGAGAGCCCAGTCTGGCTCTTGCTGATGATCTGGAGGGGTGGGTTGTGGGGAGGGGAGGGAGTCTTAGGAGGGAAGGGATATATGTATAATTATGGCCGATTTGCGTTGTTATATGGCAGAAAACAACTCAACCTTGTAAAATTTTTTTTTAATTAAAGAAAAAAAAAAAGACCATAATAAACCCAATAGGATAGGAATCAAATGCATGCCCCCAAATTAGATGACTGTGACTTTTTTATTAAGTGAATTCTCCCTACCCCTAACTACCATTGTGAGCCATCTGTGTTGGATTTGAAATTCAAAGTAGGGAACCCTAGAGTTTGTAGTGTCTTTTTCTTTTGAGGAGTATGAGATCACCATGCATATAAAACACACCCATGTGAACCCTGCCCAGGAGCAGCTAGACAATGAAATGGAAAGTTTGTGCCTGCGTTGCTGAGAATCTTCCATTTTGCCTTGTTTCTACAACAACCACTTTGTGATCAAGCGATGAGGAGCGCCCCTCTTGCTAAGCACAGTGCATCATACCCTGTGTCCTGATTGGAGGGCATTGAGTAGGTGCTTGTTAAGGAGTTAGTCCAGAAGAGATTTTATAATTATAAAAACTAGATTAGTTTTAATATTGTAATACTTTTTTGGTCATTTTTGAGTGTTTCTCTTACTCTTCATTTAGACTTTATTGAAAATTTTCTCATTAGCCAGAAATGGGCCATTCTCCAACCCTCAGAAAATACTGAACTACAATTTTTAGTTATTGTAAGACAAAAGTCAAAATGCTTGTTAAAATTTTGAGAATGCTTTAAGCATGATTATCGTTTAAATGCTTTGAATTAAGTGAAATATGCTCAGTTACACAAATCTGTGCTTTTAAAAAACATTAGCATTTCCAATTCACATGTTGTAGCTTAATGCCCCATTTATATTTAACATTATTATTTAGGTTGATTCTTAAGGTTGTATTTAACAGGAATATTTAAGTGTATAACTTCAAGGGTAGCTGAAAGGTTCATAACAAAAAATTTTAGCTGCTTAGAAGATGAAATGCCTAAGTATACATTAAAATCCTTTTATTATAACTTGTAAATGAACACTTGTGGACCAGCTCTAACTTCAGCATTGTTTTTTTGTGCCTCATATACCATGTTTCAATCGACCCATTTATCACTTTTATGAGTAGCATAAGTAAATTTAGTGCATCTCACTTTAAATAGACCAGTGTAAACAGTTTCTTATCTGCCATATGTTGAAATGTTTTAGTAAAGACATAACTGCCTAGTCAACAAAGAATGGCATTGAATTGCACTGTTTTGGAAAAAAAAAGTTAAGTGAACTAGATGGCTGTTAATCTGGTTCTTTAAATATCATAAACAAAAGTATCAGAATGTGTTTCCAAGGACAAAGGCGGAGTTTTCTGGGATTTGATTGGTCACTGCCTTGTCCTGTCCCACAGCCATCCTTAATTGGCTTTGGGTAGATTGGAATCACATAAGCAGAGTGACATTTATTACTTTCCTAGTTGTTTCTTTGCACTGAGCCTGGGATTCCCAAGGAGAAACTATAAGAGATTTCTTTCATTTCGTCCATGATCTACGGGAGGGGATCCCTCTGAGCAGAACAGGCATGAGTTTGAGTGCAAGAAGAGTCACTCTGCCTGCAATAACGCCCATAGTTCTCCAGAAAAGGGTATGTGACTTCTGCTTTTTTCTTTTCTTCTTCTTGCATTTTTTTTTTCTTCCTGTAACTGTGTTTATTAGTGTGTTGGTCACTTTCGTTACCTATCCTGAGAGGGGCTAGAATTCATTGAGGCTGTAGGTGATTAAAGGGCAGATTATTGAAATTAGACTAAGGGGGGAAAAAAAGTGGGGCTAGCACATCTCTGTTGTAAAAAAACTCCATGTGAAAGCAGTTTGGTCTCAATTTCAGGGCATTGTGATTTAGAGACTGTATTGAAGCTTTTTCTTTCTTTTTTTCCCCTTCTACTGTAACTTTAGGCCTCTTTGCTTATAGTTCAATAGGCAATCTGCTAGCTATTACGTTTCATATTTGTTTTCTAAGGAGCAGTTTCTTTGTTTCACTATAATTCATAATATATCCATCTTCATTGTTGAATGGACTGTGTAATTGTTTTACTATTTAAACATATGGCACCAGTTTATTAGCCTCCAGTTTTCTACCCATTTCTATTGAGTTTCTGCTTTCTTGCTTAAGGAAAACTTTCCATTGAATTACCCTCTGAAAAGGCTTTCTGTTAATTATTAGTGCAATCAGTCCTTTGTGTGAAAATATTTTGTCTATTAGTTTTTTTGTAAAGTTTATTCCTATGTCTCACTCACTGCATTGTACTTTATAAGGTAATAAACACACCACGTAATGTAGCATTTAAGTAAAGCTGAATATACTAAACTTCTCTTGTAAATGCACCAAATAAGAAGCATGTATTGAAATCCTTAAAGAATCAAATCTGTTATATAAAAAGAGAAAGCACCAAAACACACTTTGGCACTGTAATTTTTGAATGATTTTGGTGACTCTAGAAACTGTAATGTTATTTCCATACTTTTAATGGTTAACTATAAGTGTATTTCATTAAGTCAGATGTCATGGTTTAATTTATTTGAAAATGACAAATCTTACAATTAGAGTTTTTTTTTTTTTTTAAGAAGTGTCTCTTTTTATTGTTCTTAATTCATATTCTTATCCAATTGACTACTTATTCAGCAGGGACATTTTACTTGGCAGTGAAATAGTGTATGATAATTTTGCCAACATTTGTTCTTATCTTTCTTGATGTCTTTCTCTCATCTTGAGCAAATTTAATTAAAAATATTTTGCTTTGAGCTGGAACCTTTATTTTGATTTAGACTTAGCAGTATATTAATAATGACTACATAGATTTCCTGAGTCACTGGGGGTGTGAAAAGATATGATAGCATNTTATTCAGCAGGGACATTTTACTTGGCAGTGAAATAGTGTATGATAATTTTGCCAACATTTGTTCTTATCTTTCTTGATGTCTTTCTCTCATCTTGAGCAAATTTAATTAAAAATATTTTGCTTTGAGCTGGAACCTTTATTTTGATTTAGACTTAGCAGTATATTAATAATGACTACATAGATTTCCTGAGTCACTGGGGGTGTGAAAAGATATGATAGCATATATCATATCTATGTCCTTATGTTTGGGTTCTTCTTTATCTAGTTAATTTTTCAGTTTGGATTAACCAAGAAACTTTCATCATGTGGTATTTTTTGCATGCCATGTTGGTGTGGTGGAAAGCATGCCACATGGATTCTCCATTTCCTAGCTGTATGACCTTGGGCAAGTCACTTGAACTTGGCCTCATTACCTCCTCACCTATAATTGTTGAGAGATTTTCATTAAGTGCTCTCTTCAGTCTTATTTGTGTCTATAATTTTGTGAATCAAGTATTTGGATTTTTATAATTATAATAAAATATTTAAACCATTTCTTATTTTCTTAGTGTATAAAATATTAGAAAAAGATGCTGTCATCTTCAAGTATTTGGAGCAGTTAGTCTAGGGGAAATTGGTGTGAGTAAATAACATCCAGCTCTGATTGGTAAGTAGCAAAACAGATTACTATGATTATAATTAATATTAAGTCTGAGCTGCCAATAGATATATCATTGTGATTTCTCTTGGTCTTTTATAATAAGCCTCTAGTCAGATTTCTATTATAATAATTATAATAATTACAGAAGTCAAAATTCCCTTTGCCCAAGTCCATGTTATTCCTTTCCTGTGAGTACACATATTAGATGTTCATATAATTTAGCACATCATTTGCTGAAAATATGTAATACTATTTCTTTCTCCCGACATTTTAATCCCCAGAGGACCCATTGTCTGTGAGACTGTTCTGAAAATCTTAGTGTTAATCTTATTTTAGGAACTGGGTGTTTTTCTGACTAAAAAATATCCATCTGTTCTGGTCACACCATGCCTTTTTTCCCCTAAGATAGGAAATTACTCCGTACTTGTAATTAACTTGTCTTTTTCTATATGCACCATAATTTAAGATGATACAAATTAATACAAACATTTCTCAAAGTATTTTGGAGGCAGCTCTTCCTTTTCCAAAGAACGGAGGTGTTTTTTCCACAGGTTTGGCATAGAATTTGCTCATCCTGAATGACTGGTGCTTGCACAATAATTTGCCAGCTGGAATCCTAATCATTTCAAAGGCTGAGGACATTTCTGGAAATGTCTAACAGTGCTAAGGAGTAAGTTTCTTATCAGCGAGTGCATATGATTTAACTGGGTATAAGATCTCCTGAGATGGGTTGAGGACTTGAACTTTAACATGGCTCATAAGGGTATGGGTCTTTTTTGTAGCAGATCAAATGCATTTTGATCTTTGAGGAATAGGGTATTTGTGTGGACTCTCTATGAAGTAAATTGGCCAGAGCATTTTACTTTCTCTAATTCTATTAGGATCTGATTTCCTTGATTCTAGTTAGTAGTTAACCAAGGTTCCATTGAAGAAAGTGTCGTCTTCTCTCTCAGAAATGATCACATCCTCATCAAGTGTGCTGAGTGGGTTCTTCACCTCATAGCATTTTTCTCAGGTCACGACTAGGTTATGCCTTTTTTGTTCAGATGAGAAGACTGAGCCTCTTGGGTGTTGAGTGACTTATTAGGCAAGGTCACTCAGAAGGTCAGTGGCAAAGCTAGAAATAGAGTCTCAGTCTTGTGACTTCCAGTGTGCCTCTCTTCTTAGATATGTGTTACCTCCTGAATTAATATGTTAATGAAATTATCTTATGATGTGTTTAATTGCCATTCAGCTTCTAGTCTGAAATTAGCTCAGACAAATCCTTTCATCTTCCTCTGCACCTCCACCAACTCCCATATGCTCTAGTGTAGAAAACATTTTATTCAGAAAGCAATTGTGAGCAGTAAAATGAGTGTGTGTGTGCGCACGTGTGTGTGTGTGAAAGAAATGGAGAGGGAGAGGAGAATGGAGAGAATGAGAGAGAGAGAGAGATGGAAAGGCAATTGTACCCAGTGCTGTAATTGGGTTCATTACATCAATAAACTATTTTAAGGTCCCAGAGAGTTAACAAAAGACTGAAGCATTCTAAGGCTTACACTAAGTGCAATATAAAATTCACATTCTTTTTATAGAAAGACTTCAAGGTCAGAAGGCCAGATGTCCATATTTTGATTCTGTGGGTAGAAAGGGTTCTACCCCTATCAGATTAAAATCATTTTGCAAACTATGTTTCCAAGCATTTCTACATTCTTTATCCATACTACAATTACAAGAGACTTCAAAGGCACACAAAATTCTAACATGTCTTCCAAAATTTCAGAGAAATAAGAGATACTTTTTAGAATATATTTTTCATAAGATTCAAATCATTTTGAAAATCAAAAATTCATGAGTATAATATGGAGCAAGGCCATTTACTAAATGATCCAGTTCCCTGATTATACAAGAGAATAGTTTGTTGTATTCATTTCTCTCCTTACACAATTAGAATTATTGCTCTGAATTTCTAAAAACAATTTTGTAAAGAACAGAAGAATATAGATCTTCATGTCACTATTTTGCCTAGAAACTTGTAAATACATATGAAGTCAGTCCAGGCATATGTAGCACTCACTGTGCTTCAGGACCTGGATCCACAGGCGTCCCCCCAGTTTCATATGAAACTTCCACTCCAGCGCGTGGTTTTCCTCCTTGTGCTCCAAACAGGGTATGCTGTTTGTCCCTCTGTACTTCTGCACCCTGGCGTGTGCTCCATGGCCTACTGACAACTCCAGGATCCTGTTTGTTCTCCCAGAGGCTACTGGCTATGTCCCAGCTCAGGCTGTAGTCCCATCCTGAAGCCTTCTAAGACTCATTCTCATCACATCTGTCTTGATGATGTCTTGGCTCAGGTATCAGTGGCTGTACCTTTATTACTCATTCCTCAAGTCAGTAATGCCTGCTCAGTGACATCAGTTTCATTACTACCTTTTGTGATATTTAAGTCTTATTATCTTATCCTTAGGTACTTTAAACTTTCTGACTTTTCATATTTGACGTTTAGTTTTCTTTGTGGACCTCATATATCTTTTGTATATCTTGCTCTATTTGGTTTTCAAAATTTGGTATATTTTGTTTTAGAACTAGATTTTACGCTTTTAAGGAAAAGACCGTTTATATAAAGTGCTTTGTCAGTTGCAGGCTGAAGTTAATTTCATGTAACCGGAAAACTCAAATGACAGTGTATTAAACAGGGGAGAGGTTTATTTTTTTTCTCTTTACAAGAAGAATTGGTCCAAAGCTAACTTAGCCTTCCTGCAGTGTCCTCAGGCAACCAAGCACCTTGCTTTCTATTGTACTATCCTTAGTGTGGGTGCCTTTTCCTTTTATGGAAAGACAATTGCAAATCGCTCGTCATCCGGCTCACATTCCTAGCATACAAAATGGGAAGAACCAAGGGCATACAGGCTACTTCTGTCAGTTATTAACGGGCCACCAGGGAATAACCAGGAGCTTCTGCTCACCACTTACTGTCCAGGATCGTGTCATGTGGTCTGGATCCAAGGGAAGCCTGGCAATGTAGGCCTAAAACTCCACACGCTGCCCTTCTCATCAGAATCAGGAGATACGGAGGATGGTTCTTTGTGGGCAACTAGCTGTCAAGTGCCTACTACCTACAAGGCATGCAGAAAATGTTTATCCCTTAGATTTTGATTATTGTCATGCCAGCTATAAGATATTGCTATGCTTTTTGAACAAATCTATTGTATTGCTTGATTGGAGACAGTAAAAGTCTAGTAAGTAGGGAGAGAGCAGATTTCCTGAGAAGGGGAGGCTACTGGAGGTCACAGATGGTAACTTGACTTTAGGTGGCTGTCTTGCTTGAAAGGGGGTCTTGACGTGGTAGTGAGTACTGTTTTTTGCTTATTTGCCTGGAGTTCTCATTCCTGCTAAACCTTAATCTTTCTTCTGTTGTTTTAATCTTTATACAGAGTAACAGAGTTGCATATTCACCCAGGAAGTGTACCACATAGATGAATGGATTTTGTGTTTTTACAGAATGTTTCTTTTCCCTAAAAGTGCACTTTTAGGAAGTGTGATAGAGTGGAGATTCTATTTTAGAGTCAGGAAACCCTGAGTTTGAACTCAGCTCTGTCACTGATCAGTGTTGTGACTTGAGGTGTCTTCTTTTTAAACCTTTCTAACAGTCAGTTTCTCTGTCTTGGGAATGATGGTGCTTCCTCACAGAGCAGTTGTGAGGATTAAATAGGATAAATATTTAGAAGTACTTGACATGTAGTAGAAGCTCAGCAAATGTGAATTTCTTTTTTTTCCCCCCTCATCTGGCATGTTTTACTAGTTTCATAAACAGTTTAAAATCTGCCTATTAAAAATGGTGGTGGGTGGGGCTCTATCCTGTTAAGTAGGTATCCAAAAATTTTCTTGTAACAAATGAATCAGCCAAAAAGTAGTTGTCCTTGATACAGTGCAGCCAGGGAACAAAAGACAATATGTCTCTTGTTCCCTCTGCTCACTTTCTGAAATGAAGACTCTAATTTGAATTTAAAAAAATTAATCCAACTATTATATGCTGATGACTATTTTTTTAAAAATCTGGGAATATAGTTTTAAATATAGTAAGATAGGTATTTAGATAACTTCCCCTCTCACTCTCCTAGGGATTATCCGTCAGGGACTTCTGGGTTATATATAATATTTGAAAGAGGTACAGTTATACCTAGTGTTAAGACATTGCCTCAGTAGACAGAGGGGACATTACTGGACTGTGAGCTATATGCTGATAGGAGCTGTGTCAGTTTTGATCATCACTAGACTCAAGTGCCCAGCACAGGGAATGCACAAAGCGGAGATGTACTTCCTATTCATTGAATAAACACATTGTTTTAAAAAAAAGTAAATTGGGCTTTTTTGATACTGACCTGTTATTGGCATTTTGTTCTTTGTATTTGTCTTTCTGTAGCACTCCTTTCCTTTTTTCCCTGTGTTCCATACCTTGTGGTGAGAAGTCATACACTCAGGGCCCATTTTAGCTGGTCCACTCTGCTTTTTCATGAGCTCTGTTTCACCCCAACTCCCACCCCCCCAGCTTGTTGCCCTGGGCAGTTTTAAACACTCCCTGCTGTCCTCATACACCAATAGAAATAAAAGCAGCTATACTGTGTTCAGCAGTAATTACACGGTCTCTTTA
The DNA here is from genome assembly GCA_006410615.1 of Neotragus moschatus. Classification (NCBI taxonomy): domain Eukaryota; kingdom Metazoa; phylum Chordata; class Mammalia; order Artiodactyla; family Bovidae; genus Neotragus; species Neotragus moschatus. Next base: position 275,931 of record SJYA01000296.1, on the reverse strand, counting down.
ATCCTCTTAAGAACTCTAAAGGATTGGTGGGCAAACCCTGTCTGGGATGAGAAAAGTGAGGCTTGGAGAAGTTACCCAAAGCACAGTGCTAATGAATGATGAGGCAGGACTGAGCCCAGGTGAGCCCTGCCTGCACAGGGACTGCCTGTCAGAACTGATTGGTGCATGCAGGCTGCGGAGCGGGCTCCACCGCGCAGCTGCGAAGCCCTTGCCTCTCACTTGTAGTCTGTGCTGTGCTGTGCTTAGTTACTCAGTCGTGTCCAGCTCTTTGCAACCCCATGGACTGTAGCCTGCCAGGTTCTTCTGTCCATGGGAATCCCCAGGCAAGAATACTGGAGTGGGTTGCCATGCCCTCCTCCCGGAATTTTCCCAACCCAGGGCTTGAACTTAGGTCTTCTGCACGGCAAGCAGATTCTTTGCTGTCTAACAGGTGGATTATTTGCCATCTGGGCCACCAAGGAAGTCCAGGAATACTGGAGTGGGTAGCGTATCCCTTCTCCCAGGATCTTCCCAACCCAGGAATCGAACTGGGGTCTCCTGCCTCACAGGTGGATTCTTTACCAGCAGAGCTGCCAGGGAAGCCCACCTGTAGTCTACTCATTGGACAAATCTCACCGTTTTTTTCTCTAATCACTCTGTCTTTGCTCTCCTAGTTATTTTTTCCTTGATATGCACTCAATCTTGCCTCAAAGATACAGTGATCAAACCATATGAGAGAGTTCATTGGACCTCAGTAGAAATTTCTTGGGACTTATTTTGCTTTCAAAAATGTATAATAGTAGTCACTATTATGAATGGAGTGCTATGAGTTTGCTGTCACTTTGCCCATTTTATAGGATGAGGAATCTAAGACTCATAGTTGATAAGCTGGTGGTCTAAGATCTGATCACAGAGCAGATTTTGGGAGTCCACTATGGCCTCAAGCACCTGGTCTGAACCTCTGCACGAATGAGGGCCATGCCTCATATTAGTTTGCAAACTACAATGTCTGGTCCACTTTTGGCAATGAAAGCAGATTAAAAATAGCTGGGCTGATTAACGGTCTAAGACTCTTGCTCCGGGCCGGTCTTAGGGCTGACTCTCNCACAGATGGCAGCCCATTGGGCTCCGCCATCCCTGGGATTCTCCAGGCAAGAACACTGGAGTGGGTTGCCATTTCCTTCTCCAATGCATGAAAGTGAAAAGTGAAAGTGAAGTTGCTCAGTCATGGCCGACTCTTAGCAATCCCATGGACTGCAGCCTACCAGGCTCCTCTATCCATGGAAGTTTCCAGGCAAGCCTACTGAAGTGGGGTGCCATTGCCTTCTCCTTATCAAGTAGCTAGTTACTTACCAATGGATCCAGTGCCCCTTTCTGCTCTGTGGTATTCCCAAATGACCAGATGACAATCCTGAGTTTTTTCCCCATATTCTAGGATGAATACAGTTTGGAAAGGAACTAGCCATCCTGTTCCATCACTTTCTTGAGTCTTCAGGAAGGAGGAGAAAGGCTGACTGCTTAGCCTCTGCCCAGGGCTTTCCTGAGGCTTCCCACATAATCTGCTCTAAGAATCAGAATTTCCGGGGAAAATAACNCTAGGATGAATCCAGTTTGGAAAGGAGCTAGCCATCCTGTTCCATCACTTTCTTGAGTCTTCAGGAAGGAGGAGAAAGGCTGACTGCTTAGCCTCTGCCCAGGGCTTTCCTGAGGCTTCCCACATAATCTGCTCTAAGAATCAGAATTTCCGGGGAAAATAACAGATGACTACTGTGTATGCTTTGAGGGCAAAGCAATATATATCAAATTGACTTTCAACTTCAGTCTCTACTTTTTGGCAATAGCCTTTGTCTTATGTTTTAAGTCGTTCATCTCTTTTAGTCCCTAGGCTTTCAGATTTCTTTTCTGAAGTTTCTTGCTGTCTTTGTATATTTGAACATTGTTGTGTCTACTGCTGTCAAAATGAATTATGTTAATTTTTAAATCTCTTGCCTCCACTGATTTTATTTTATGAAGGGCCAGTCTAGGGGAGTTGGGGTGTAAAGTATATAAACTGCCTTGATAAGGATGTCAGCCAAAACAGAGATCTGCTCCATCCACATGCCAGCATGTCCTCTTGCAGGGGCTACTGGGTCTTTATATTACGTTTTCATTGCTGGATGCCACATGCTCCCAGAGCAGTTTAAACTGCAAACCACTCTAAAGGCCAAGGCTGCTCTTTCAGGATTACAGTGACACGGGAGGGCTTCCTCAGCACAGCCTATGTGTACATTGTTGGCTGTCCTCCGGAGCTGTCTCTGTTCATCTTGGCAGGGTGTTATAGACAGATCTTATCAATGCTTGTCTTCTTGCTAATCAAGCGTCTGCTCATTGATGGGACAAAGACAGTTCCTGTTCTTCTTTAGGGTTCCAGGAGGATTTCTTCTTGCTAATATACAATTGTGAATGATCTCATGGATCAATTGATATGACTTCTTTTTACCTTTTTTTTTTTTACTTTATATAGAAAGTTGAGGATTTGGGCCACTTCATGGGCTTCCCTGATAGCTCAGCTGGTAAAGAATCCGCCTGCAGTGCCGGAGACCTGGGTTCAGTGCCTGGGTTGGGAAGATCCCCTGGAGAAGGGAAAGGCTACCCACTCTAGTATTCTGGCCTGGAGAATTCCACGGACTGTATAGTCTATGGGGTCGCAAAGAGTCTGACACGATTGAGCGAATTTCACTCACTCATTCAATTGGAAATGTACAATATCCCTTTAATAAATAGCATGATTATATGATCTCCATATCTCTCTGTTTTTATCTTTCAGTATGTGGAGGAAATAGGATACCACTGTTTTGCTCTAATGATTCTTAAGAGCAATCCTGCTATTTGGTTTCTGTATGATCACAAAAGTTTGTACCTTAGTTTAAATCTGTAGTAGTCATGTAGTTTCATTTATGACTTGATATTTTTCTTAAATAGGAAAGTTTAGTGTAGTAATAATATTAACAAGGGGCATATTCAACCTACTAAAGAGTTAAGGGTTAGATTATCTTTCCCCTTTTCATATATTTCAAAGAGAAATAAGTAGAAACAAAAATGAGACATTTTAACAAAGCCTCTCCATTAGTAGTATAAGGAGTTTTTCATACATACTGAATAGATCTGAGAGATGACAGGGACTGTGGAATATCAACCAAAAATGTAATTTTATCATTTGTGGATAACTGTGTAGTTTGAACAAATGTCAGCATTAAATGGAACTATTTTTTTTTAAGAAGAATTTGAAATGAAGTTCAAGCAAAAATATTGAGTTTTTCTCCTAACAAGTGTTATTTATTTAAAAAATGAGTACATGCACTTATTCCAGAAATTTAAATTAGCCTTGTCCTTCTAAATCTGTGTGTCTCAATTCTTAGCAACTTTATTTTTTTAAAAAGTTTGCAGCAACGTCAGCTGAAGAGATGAATGGCATTTCTGGTTGGTTAGATGTCACTTTCATTTTCCCCAACATTTACCTCTCTCTCTGTTCTTATTCTCTTCTTGAATTGGCTTAGACTTCAGAGTATCTCCAGGTTTTCATTTCATAGTTCCTCTGATATAACAACAGAGCATGAAAAATAAGAGGCATGCTTCCGTTATCCTGCGTGATGGGAGTTTACTGTAAGAAAGCATGGGGATAGTCAGGAAGTCCCGGGAACCTGTCCAGTGGCCACCAGCTCATCCCCAGTGCCTCGTTTCCTGGCATGGAGTGGGCAGTGGCCTCTGAGGGTACTGAAATGGCGGCTTATCACTGTTTCTCATGAAGGAGCAGCCCCAAGTCAGATCTTCTCCCCTCAGGATTGGCATCTTCACGTTGCTTTTGGCAAATGCTCCCACCAGTGCTTGGCCACAGCAGCATGGTGGACGGCATCTCTTAGCACCTCAACAATTGTGTGACACTGAGATTTGTCTGAAGGCACTGAAGACGCAGACATAAGAACAACAGCCTACCCAGTTGCAATCACAGGAAACACTGAGATTCCAAATAGATCTTGGGATCTTAGTGAGCCATGCATATTAACCCTAAAAGTAAAGGAATTGAATTGAGGGCTCAGATACTTGCATCTGATTTTGGCAGTGTCTCCAGATTTTTATTTCTTAGTTCTTCTGATATAAAATGGCCTTATAGCTGCCTCAGTGACTTCAGAACTCAGAACTGTCAGCTGATGGCAATATTATCAGTTCTTACCTAGGATTATTTATAAAAAAAAAAAGAATTTTAATTTCCTGAGCATTAAAATTTGATCAATTTATACTTTTGCAACAGAAAAATTTTTCTAAATTAAAATTTACAAATATGCATTGAGTATTATGTGCAAAACATTTTGCACAGGTACAAAGTTCATTTGTTCCAAAGATCTTTATTAAGCCATACATTTACTTGGGCTCAGTCCCTGGGATATCATGTCAAATGGTAAGTAAATAGAGATTTTCCTTAAAGGAGCTTACCAGTACAGTCGAAGAAAAAGATATTCAAATAGAAACTTATAAAATAAGAGCACCGAAAGGGGCACATTGCAAAGCCAAGGGCAGTCAAGGAAGACTTTCTGGAGGAAGTGCTGTGGAAATTGGAGCCAAATGATAAGTAGGAATTTGCCAACTAAAGCATGTTGTTGGTGATTGGAGCAAAGATTTCAAGTAGAGGATACCTCATGAGCAAATAGAAGAAGTAGCAAATAGATATCATATTTGTCTAAGGTCAGAGTGACCTGTTGCATAGGCTGACTTGCTGGGGGTACATATGCTGTGAGGGGCTTCCCAGGTGGCTCAGTGGTAAAGAATCTGCCTGCCAGTGCAGGAGATGCGGGTTTAATCCCTGGGTCGGGAAGATCCCCTGGAGAAGGAGATGACAACCCACTCTAATATTCTTTCCTGGAGAATTCCATGGACAGAGGAGCCTGGTGGGCTGCAGTCTACAGGGTTGGAGAGTCAGACACGACTGAACAACCGGGCACACACATGCATGCTGCGTGTGTGCTAGAGTTTGGGCTTTATTCCCTGGGGCCCCAGTTCCCTGGTTCTCTATTTCACTTCATCTTCAGACTTTTCTTGACTCTAACTCACCATTAAATATTGGAATTTCTCAGGGTTCAGACCTAGATTCTTTTTTTCCCTCATGCTTCTTCCTTTTCTTCCTGGTCTGATTTATCCATGTCCACAAGTTTATTTACCGCCTGTAAGCTCAGAGATTCTTAAGTCAGTTCTGAACTTAGGATCTTGCAGCCCTCTTACGACCGTCGTGTTTACGACTCGTTTCCTTAGGACCATGCTCTCTGTTTGCTGCTCCTGCCACCCCTGATTCTCTTAATCATTAGAACCTGCCAAGTTTCTTCTTGCCCCGGGGACTTTGTATGACTTCACTTGCCTTATCCTGAAATGCTCTTCTTCTCGTTTTGCCTAGTTACTGCCCACTCCTCCTTCAGGTCTTAGCCTGAATGTCACTTTCCCAGGGATGCCTTTTGGGCTTCTCCTAATACCCCTTTGATGACTGAGTAACATACTGCATTTTTATGTCCTACTTTCTGAGTATTGTTTTGTTTTGAACACTGCTTTCCCCACGGTGCTTCAGCTCTCTGAGGGCAACAGCCAGCTCTTTTGCTGATGTACATGCGCACGCTCAGTCACTCAATCGTGTCCAACTCTTTGGGACCCCATGGACTGTAGCCCACTAGGCTCCTCTGTCCATGGGATTTTCCAAACTAGAATACTGGAGTGGGTTGCCATTTCCTTCTCTAGGAGATCTTCCTGAGCCAGGAATTGAGCCCACATTTCCTATGTCTTCTGCATTGACAGGTGGATTCTTTACCACTGAACCACCTAGGAAGCTAGCCGTATATTAAAACACTTAGCAGAGGATGTGCACTTTGCGTGGGGACTTTGCACAATGAGCTGCTTGGGTTAGGACAGTGAAGAGCCCCTGAATGACCTGATAGGATCAGCTATTAGAAAGTTTATTCCTCTAGCAGTATGGAGGAGTTAGAGAAGGTCTATGGCTAGAACAAGGGAGATGAGTAGGTGGGTATTACCACTAGAAGTGTCCAGCCTCATAGCACACATATGATTAAAACACAAAACTTCAAAAGTTCCTTGGCCCAAGGGCGCAGGGTTATTCTCAGGATTCTTTTCATCTCTTGGTGTGATTTATCCCATGTGGGACCCTATTTTTCCAGTCTTTCCCTTTGTGAACCATAGCAGCCACACCTACCGCTGCCCAGTGGAAAAGAATACCCGCTTTATGGTGTTCAGATTGGCCCTGATTGGCTCTGATTAGGTCATGTCCCCATCTCTGAAATACTCATTGTTGCCAGGGAAACTCTGGGCGTTGATTGACCCATCTAGATAATATATTCTCTGTGGAGCTGAGGCAATCATGCAGTGGTAAACTGGCTCTAAAATTTTTTTTCTTTAAAAAAGACCTATTTATGGCATTTGCCATATTCTTGAGTATACATTCTCCCACCATGGCTGATTTCAGGATGCCTGGCTGGCCAAGTTCCTGAATGTTTAACAGTCAGTGGTGATGAGCAAGTTCCAGCAGCTCCACTGCTCTGTCGCTGAGCTGAAGGTAGAGTTGCCAGCATCACGGAGACTGATGGCACTGCCTCCCGAGGCAGCGGTTCTCTAAAAGCCAATCAGAATGCGGTTCAATGAGGAGTCAGTGCCTGGTAGCCAATCCAGCCAATAAGACTGTGCATAACTTATACTTTAGTATCCTTATTTTATTTTAAGAATTTTTTTAAAGTTCTTATGTCATTTTCTTGAATAACATTTTTAAGTACATTATACTATTCCATTTTGTGAAAGTACTATTGTTTCCCTCTTTTATTGTGGAATGTTTAGGTTGATAGAACATACATCGTGCTTTGCAGGACATGTCTACAGCTATTTTCGCCACATGTAGGACAGATTTACTGAGATAGTTTGCCTAAGTGAAATTACTAAGTTGAAGAAATAGCCTCTCTAATGCTTTTGAGACTTTCCAATAGATGTAAAAAATAGTTTTACCAGTTTATAACACTCTGTCATTGTAAGAGAGTAACTGTTTCATTCCAGTCATTTTATGTAATTAGAAAAATAATCAATAGGAGAGAATTGATACATCATTTTAATTTTCATTTATTTGAATTGCTAAAAATGTTTAAATGTCAACATTTTTATAGCAAGAGTATTTCTTATATTGAGTTTTCTTATAACTTCTGGACATTGTGTGTTGATCTTACTATACTATTTTCATAGGTATTTAGTTCATCATAAATAATTTAATTTAGATGTGACATACCATAGTTAATAGTGGAAATTCTAGCACGTAGCACAACTTGGTAAATGTTGAAGGGAGTGCTGTACATGAAACTTTCTCTGATTCTGGATGTTTTGGGGGTGACATAAGCTCCTGTAATAGATAAATACAAAATCACAATAAGTTAGCAGTAAAAGTTAATTTCTTGCTCTTGTCAAAGTTCCTTGCAGGCGTTCCTAGTTGAGCACCTTTTATGTGGTCATTCAGAGACAAAGCCTCCTTCTGTCCCATAGCTCTGCTCGCCTCTTTAGATCTTTGTCATCATCTCCATTCAGTGAGCAGGTGGTGTAAGAGAGTGGAGGACAGTGTGTGGGACAGCTGTAGGGACTAGGCCTGGAAGTGTCACATTGCATGGACTTACATCCTATTGACCAAATCTCAATCCGGTGGACACAACTGCTTGCAAGGCAGAAAAGAAAAAAGGGATTTTGTGAGCCTCTAGCCAGCCTTTGCCAAAGTTCCTATAAGCTGAAATAGAGAAATCTTTGCTGCTATTACAACTTGTGTATATCTGAGAATAAATCACCTGTGTTACTTGGATTATTTACAGATTAAAATATGGAATGGACAATTTTAAATGTTGATAAGAGATGAATAGCTTTTTAGTAGATCAGAGTAGTGGAAAATGACATTGAATGGTCATTGAATGGCCTGAAGTTTACACACTTAACAGATTGGAAGTGGCCAGACAGAGTGACTTTGACATGTTATAAACAAGTCTTGGATGGGCACCATTTGCTCCATGTATGAGAAAATTAAATGTAGAATAGACTGTATGAGGAATTTGTAATTACCTCAACCAATAAGTTCAGTGACTTGTTAGAATGATATTTTAACAGACTATTCTAGCTCTTTTTTTTTATTTCTACATACACAGGTAATTAAAGTATACAGTGAAGATGAAACCAGCAGAGCTTTAGAGGTACCCAGTGACATAACTGCCCGAGATGTTTGCCAGCTGTTGATCCTGAAGAATCATTACATTGATGACCACAGCTGGACCCTTTTTGAACACCTGCCTCATGCAGGTCTAGGTAAGGATACAATATCATGCTCATATCATTGCTTTCCTGTCCTTTATAATTTTGATCATATGGCAAAGGTTTGCTTCACTTATGGAAAGACAGAGGACAGTTATGAATCACCATTTTCTTTGTTTTTAATTTTTGTTGGTGGTGATTGAGAGGAAAGTGAAGTAACACTGAAATAGAAATAGTAAGAATAATAATAAAAAATAAGAATAGAAGTTAAGATAGAAGTATCACAAATTTAACACCTCTCATTGTTTTCATAATGATCTATGGAAATTTGGGAGCTAAACCATAGAGTCTAAGTTGATGGAAAGATACATTGCATAATAATTTTTAGTGTTCTTGCCTGGAGAATCCCAGGGACGGGGGAGCCTGGTGGGCTGCCGTCCATGGGGTCACACAGAGTCGGACAAGACTAAAGCGACCTAGCAGTAGCAGCAGCAGCACAAAGAAAATTTTTGAGAGGTTAGTAAAATATGCTGTAATGTGGGCTACATTTTGCGTTAATTATAGTACAGCCATGGGAAATACCCACAGTGGTGTTTCACTTTATGCCAATGTATACCCTAAATTTTTCTTAAAGAAATAAATAATTCCTTCACATTTGAAAGTCATAAACATAAAACATAGTCTTATTTTCAGTTGGAAATACATCTCTGTATTGTGAACTTGTAGAGGCTTTTCCTCTCAAACCTTTTAGAAACTTATAAACTATTTCCATTCTCCTGCTAGAATGGGACAGAATTCAACGACAATTTTGTCTCCCTTTTCTTAATTTTATAGATCTTGCTGTTAAAAAACATTTTCCCAGAATAGGTAGATGAGAGAGGAAGGAGTTTACTAGGACAGTGCCATTTGATTCTTAGAGTTTTATATTAGTTTCTCTTGGCTACTATGACAAGTTAGCATAAACTTGGTGGCTTAAAACAACCGAAGCTTATTCCCTTACCGTTCTGGAGGCCAGAAGTCTGCAATCAGTATCAGTGGGTTAGATTCAAGGTATCTTCTGGGATGAACTTCTTCTGGAGGCTCACGAAGAGAGTTCATCTCCTGTCTCTTCTAGCTTCGTGTGGCTCCTGGCATGCCTTGGCTTTGGCTGCATCACTCCTCTCTCTGCCTCCATGGTCACACCGTGTTCTCTTTTTCCACATGCACTCTCCCACTGTCACTGTCTTATAAGAACAGTAGCATTTAGGGTTTATGCAGCATAACTCAGGGTAATCTCTTTACTTCAAGATCCTTAAATCAATTATATGTGCAAAGCTTTGATTTTTTTTATCATGTAACATTCACAGATTCCAGGGATTAAGATATGGGTATCTATCTATCATTTAGCCTACCACCAACTCCTTTGCATTATATATCAAACAACTTAGTAGTAAATCATCAAAATTATTTTAAATAATCTGTCAGTGACAGCACAGTTTGTTCCTTCAATTTGTTTAAAGAACTGATATTTTTATACCTAGCTGTGAGAGTTGTTCACTTTCTTGCATAGCTGCTGTTACTGCTGCTGCTGCTAAGCCGCTTCAGTTGTGTCCAACTCTGTGAGACCCCATAGACAGCGGCCCACTAGGCTCCCCCGTCCCTGGGATTCTCCAGGCAAGAACACTGGAGTGGGTTGCCATTTCCTTCTCCAATGCATGAAAGTGAAAGGTGAAAGTGAAGTTGCTCAGTCGTTTCTGACTCTTCGCAACCCCATGGACTGCAACCTACCAGGCTCCTCCGTCCATGGGATTTGTCAGGCAAGAACACTGGAGTGGGGTGCCATTGCCTTCTCCTAGCTACTAGTATTATAAACATTTTCCTTTGTTTGATACATAGAGCAAAGGAAACATGTTTATGCCCCAGAGCAGCACTGTGTGACTTCACTTTCACTCTTCACTTTCATGCATTGGAGAAGGAAATGGCAACCCACTCCAGTGTTCTTGCCTGGAGAATCTCAGGGATGGGGAAGCCTGGTGGGCTGCNAGCGGCCCACTAGGCTCCCCCGTCCCTGGGATTCTCCAGGCAAGAACACTGGAGTGGGTTGCCATTTCCTTCTCCAATGCATGAAAGTGAAAGGTGAAAGTGAAGTCGCTCAGTCGTTTCTGACTCTTCGCAACCCCATGGACTGCAGCCTACCAGGCTCCTCCGTCCATGGGATTTGTCAGGCAAGAACACTGGAGTAGGGTGCCATTGCCTTCTCCTAGCTACTAGTATTATAAACATTTTCCTTTGTTTGATACATAGAGCAAAGGAAACATGTTTATGCCCCAGAGCAGCACTGTGTGACTTCACTTTCACTCTTCACTTTCATGCATTGGAGAAGGAAATGGCAACCCACTCCAGTGTTCTTGCCTGGAGAATCTCAGGGATGGGGAAGCCTGGTGGGCTGCCGTCTGTGGGGTGGCACAGAGTCGGACACGACTGAAGCAACTTAGCAGCACAGCAGCAGCAGTGTACCAAACATGTTTATGCCCCAGAGCAGTGTACCAGAGCAAAGTTCAGTTTGGATGAGAAGTTTGCCTTTGTCTTATGAAGTACAATAGAGATGATGTTGACAGAAAAGTTATGTTCTTAGGAGGATTTGTTTTCAAAAAATTCTGGAAAGTGGTTAGTTCATTTACAGTCCCTTGTGCTCCCTAAACAATTCAGAAAGTGTCTGTAGTACTTCCTGTTTGAAGATTGCTGTCCTGAGATGTATCAAGACCTTGGGAGAGGGCAGAGGGAAACCTGCAGAAAAGAAGCTTGGATGTCCCCACAGGGATTCTGAACCCCAGCACACCCTCCCACCCTCTGAGAGTTGATGGGCCATAACATGTCAGCTGATCTCCACAACTGAGCCTATACCTGCCAGGAAAGCTCGAATCTTGCAGGTATACTGTACTGGTCCATGTGACTTGCTGTCTCACCTTCATAGNTCACATCCACCCTCCCACCCTCTGAGAGTTGATGGGCCATAACATGTCAGCTGATCTCCACAACTGAGCCTATACCTGCCAGGAAAGCTCGAATCTTGCAGGTATACTGTACTGGTCCATGTGACTTGCTGTCTCACCTTCATAGGCCAGAAAAAACCCAATGTATATTTTCTTCCTTGCCATTTGTAACTAATTTAACTTCTATTTATGAACCTCTTAGAAGTGTGGTGGTACCTCTCAAAAGGCATGCGCCATAATTCCAAACTATTTTGTTTACTTGTGGCTTTTAGCAATGTAGCTCTTAATTAACATAATATCTAGTAAAAGTATTTTATACTCTTAGCTTTGTCTCTTTGAGAGACTTTAAAAATCATTAAACATCTTTTGCAGTTACAGTCACTATGATTTATCCCTAACAAAGAGCTTGAAGTTCAGTAATAAAATCTACTCTGTAAATCAAGCAGCAGTGTTCATGGAGACCACTGCAGGTTATATGAGGAATAAAAAGATTTGTGCAAGTCTTTTAATGTAGAAGCTTAAAATGGAACATTGAGAATTAATTTGAGCTACATACTAAATTTAAACTTTTAGGCACTGAATAGAAATATATTTCTCCATTACTGTATTTTCTGGAAACTGCTGAAATAAAATCAAAGATGTGAGAATATTGTTTCATGGTTTCATTAACCAAGCATTAGGCCGAAGCTTATGAGAAAGAAATTGAGTTCCAAAGCTTTATTGTGTTCTTTTTTTTCCTCTTTGCTTTTACTCAGATAATATCTTTATACAGTAGAAAAATTGCAGACATTAATGCTATTGAATTACTAATGTGTATTAGATTTACCACCTTCCCTTCCTTTTTAAAAAAATATCTACTGCTTTATTTCTGTAAGGATATACTGAGATGTTAGATGATAATAGTTAATGACTATCCAAATAAACTCCTGAGGAACAGTTTTTTCCTTTTTATTTCTTCCGCTTCTTTATCTAACAGTGTGACAAAAACAACTTTTATGGTGCTGTGGTCTTTCTCAGCATGAAGAGTAAAACCAGTGTGTTTTTGAATTGTATTTGTGAATATGTAGCTTATAAATCAGAGAAGGAAATGGCACCCCACTCCAGTACTCTTTCCTGGAAAATCCCACGGATGGAGGAGCCTCATAGGCCACAGTCCACGGGGTCGCTAAGAGTCAGACACGACTGAGCAACTTCACTTTCTCTTCTCACCTTCATACATTGGAGAAGGAAATGGCAACCCACTCCAGTGTTCTTGCCTGGAGAATCCCAGGGACGGGGGAGCCTAGTGGGCTGCCGTCTATGGGGTTGCACAGAGTTGGAGACGACTAAAGCGACTTAGCAGCAGCAGCAGCTTATAAATATTCTTGCAATATCTTTTCAGCCTAAGAGTGGTATTAAGCGACATTTTTGCTATTTGCATGTTCAAATGAAAACAAGTAGGGTGGAGTGTTTCCCCCTTAAATATGCCGTGCAGATGACAGTGTCCTTTGTCAATAGAGTGAGGCACTCATATATTGAACTGTAAATCTTTGCATCCTGTTTGACTTAAAGAACCAAAGGACAAACCATTTGCCGAAACTTTGGTGACCAGCTAGTGAGCTCTGCATGTTGTTCAGGGGACATTGTTGACCTCTCTCTGATAGAAATACTAGATTTTCAATGCATAGAATTCTAAAGGTGAAGGGATAGTCTGTTATTTTCTAAAAATATTTTTAGTACAAANACCATTTGCCGAAACTTTGGTGACCAGCTAGTGAGCTCTGCATGTTGTTCAGGGGACATTGTTGACCTCTCTGTGATAGAAATACTAGATTTTCAATGCATAGAATTCTAAAGGTGAAGGGATAGTCTGTTATTTTCTAAAAATATTTTTAGTACAAAAATAATTAGGCTCACTGCCAATAACTTAGAAATAAAGATGTCAAGAAGTAATGCTATCCACAATTTAACAACACTGAAACGTTTCTTTAGTTTCTCTGTTTTGACATTATCTCTGGCCTGTGTGTTCACTTGTGTAAACTAGCTTTCTATATATATGTGTACATTAGAAAAAAAAAAAACCTGAGTATTTTCAGTTGGTTTTTTTTTTTTTTCGCTTCACAGCAAAAGTTAGAAATTCCCTCTGCCCCCTCTGCCTTTCCTGATTGCTTTCTTCCAATAGCTTAACAAATGTCGATTGACTGTTTTGCACAAGCCCGTTTTGTATATGGATCCTGGGGGTACAGTAGGAACACAATAGACAAAAAGCAATGCCCCGATGAACTTATATTCTGATGGGAAGAGAAAGGCAAGAGACACGTGATTAAAATGTGTAATCTTTTAAGTAATGATTAGCACTGTGGGGGAAATGAAGGCAGAGAGTGGGGTAGGGAGTCTAGGGCTGGCAGGGAAATCAAGGAAGGTGTCCCTGACAGTGTGATGTGTGGGTGGAGATCGAAGCAGATAGGGGCAGCTCTTTCACTTAAATGGAAGAAGATTGTTCAGGAAGAAGGGAACATAAAGGTGGAACGCCTGGACTTGGCAACCTGCTTGTGTTCAGGAAGCAGCTGAGAGGTGGGTGCTTAGGGAGTCAGGAAGGTAGTGGAAAGGGACTGCATGGAGCTTCTATGGGGCCCTCAGCCCATGGAGGGGACTGAACTTTTACAGTGAGTAAGGCAAAAAGTAACTGGAGGTTTTTGCGTCAGAAAGTGGTAGGATCTGACTTAAAGTCTACTACTGAGAAGACCCAGATGCAAGTTTTAACCATTTGGAAGCTAAGCAAATTCATTTTGCGTTTACATCAAATTATCTGTGGTTTCCTGGCTTGGTCCTTGCCCATCTCTCATTTCTGCTAGTGATGCATGTCACATTGTACCATCTTCACGTCACGGTCTGCACACATATGAGGCTTAGTGTTTGTGAGATCCTGAAACCTTGTAGGCAAGAACATTTTGACTTATGAGATCATGACAGCTGGGAGTTTTCTGCACTCCAGTTGACTTTCATGTCCCAGATAAGCTTAGGAAAGTTTCAGAGACATGCTATGTTGTTAATAGATGTGCTACTTTTGTTGTTTCTGATCCATTTAAGCACACCGCAGAGGTTATCGAATCCAAAGGACTTCCCTGGTGGCTCAGCAGTAAATAATCTACCCGCAATGCTGGAGATACAGGAGATGTGGGTTCAGTCCCTGGGTTGGGAAGATCCCCTGGGGAGGGCAAGGCAACCTACTTCAGTATTCTTGCCTGGGAAATCCTGTGGACAGAGGAGCCTAGCGGGCAACAGTTCAGAGGATCACAGAAAACTGGAGATGACTGAAGCACTGAGCACACATGCATGCATTGAATCCAATCCATTTTCAGAGCAACGGTTGGTGTGGCAAAGAAAACTTTTTATTTTAGTGTGAATGTATATGTGTGATAGCTACTATTAATGTGCATCTTGTGTGTGCAGGGCCCCTACTTAGAGGCTTCACTTTCATCTTGACAGACACTCAGTATTTAGCTTCATAGCAACCCTGCAAGGTACATTAATTTCATCTCCATTTTACATATAAGAATACAAAGAATCGGTGATAAAATACCTGACCCAGAGTTAAACCTTGCACAAGTCTATATACCTGTCAGATTCTCAAGCGTACATGTTTTCCATGGAAGCAGGTTTGTTTTTTTCTTCACCTCATTAGATCAGGCAAATTTGGGGGGGAATCTGTAGTTGGTTTGTCTCTCTCACTCTCCATCTCTGTCTCTCATACATGCTGTAAATACAGATTGAAAGTTTGAAACCTCAAGAACATTTTCATATAACCCTTCAGCCAGGTAGTATTGAAATTACTGGAATCTAACTGATCCAGCCTGGTCCACTTTATTGCAGAGCCAGTTATTTATTTTGGCTGAGCAAGGGGATTGTTTTGGAAATGACTTGTTCTTGAATTTATACACGTCTTGAATGGGGATATGACATTTGGAGCTTTGACTGCAGTATCATTATCTCAATACCTCTGTCCATAACTATTAATATATACTGCCGAGAATTTTCCCAGGCAGAGTAAATCATGGAGGGCAGCCCAGCCTCCTGCTTTTGTTACAGACCCCTGATTTGCCTGATTTGAGGTTGTGTTGTTATGAGTTTCTAGATGTACGCACAGCTTTATTGACGTTGGATTTCAAATATCAGTAAATCAACACGTATTCCCCCTTCTCTAATTATAAAACAAATCGCTTTGTAACTGGTGTGTTTTACTCCACAGCCACTGGATGTCACTGCAGTTCCCCAGATGGAGTCCCCTGCTTTTAGAATCATTGTGTAAGAGGAGGGTGGGGGAAAAAGAAACTTCAGTTTTAAGTCTTCTGGAACTTAATAGGATCTGTGTTTGCTTTGCTCCCATTTTGATTCCTGGTATGAAGCAGCAGCAATTAACACAGTACCTCAAGCGCATAGCTATAGACTCCTCGGGAAGTGGCATTAATTGTATTTTAGAGTCATTGCTGGGGAAAGCTGAGATTTCTATTCTGAATATCACTGTAGAGTGGCTTTAATAAGCAAAATGAATGACTGGAGACTTTTAATGAAACCACTTTTATGTGTGCAGCTCTACCCACGTGGTCTGTTTAAGACTGAAGCAGTATACAGCAGTGGGGAGGGAACCCTTCTCAGCAGCCTGCTTTGAAGCTACTCCACTTTTTTTTTTTTTTTTTTTTTTTTCAAAAGAAGCACACATGTGGATGTTGGACACTGATACTAATGTGTATTTGTACTTTCTGTGCTGTTTGGAACCCATCAGCCATCAGAGTTGTGACCACCCTCATCACCAGCAGAAATAATTGTGAGGCTTTCAGGACACGTGTGCAAGCGTCTCTCCTGAGACCCTGACCCGAGGGTTAAGGCAGCATGCTTCTGGTAGCACACTAAGACAGGAGATGGAATGTTAAAGCAGCAGAGAGCGCTCCTAACCAAATCTGCCTCTTGTGGTCCAGCTGATTTTCCCTTTTCAGTGTTCTAATAGCCTGGGTTCAAGTCTCATCACCTCTTTTCTCAGGAATTCCTTTCTTCTCGCAGCTAGTCCTTCCTCTTGCTTCTGATCATCCCAGAGTTCTCCATCTGAGCACAGGCATGATTCACCTTGTGTTGGGGCCCAAGGTCCTTTGCAGGGCTTGTAGTATGTGCGGCTTGACTACCCTTCCTGTCTCCAGCCTTGTGTCTTTTCTTCTCCTCTGAGTCTATACACTAGACAACTGCCTGTAGTCGCCTGCATTTCTACTCCTTGGTCTCCTTACTCATGCTATTAAAATTCTCAGGAAGTCCTTTCTCACCCATCTCCACCTGGCTAACTGCTATGCATCTTCCATCTTACTTGGAATGGTAGTAAAAATTGACAATAAAGTATAACTGTATAATAACTCTCCCATAGTGCTAGTGGTAAAGAACCCACCTGCCATGGAGAAGGATATTGCAACCCACTCCAGTATTCTTGCCTGGGAAATCCCAAGGACAGAGGCACCTGGCAGGCTACAGTCCATGGGGTCGCAAAGAGACGACTGAGTGACTGGCACTTTCAAATGGTAACTGCTAGCCGTTTCCTAAAAATTCCTAGAAAAACAAAGATGAAACCCCTCAGCTGTCCAGGCTGACTGACAGCTAACCTGGTGCCATAGTCCAGGGAGAGGAAAGATGGGAAAGCAGTTGGAGGCATCCCACACTCTACCTTATGAAGTGGAGTCGCCCTTTCCATTTGACAGCAGGTAGGGACACACACCTGCCTCTCCCATATGCCTAGGTTCAGACTTTGGCTGCTCAGAAGCTCTTTTGAGACAGTCAGCATACTTGCTGGCACCAGTTTTTCTCATACATCTTTTAATAAATTACAGACCACCCACAGCCCCCAAAACAGAGTGATGCAGGAAGCACTAGGAGTCAGTTCAGTCGCTCAGTTGTGTTTGACTCTTTACGACACTGTGAACTGCAGCACACCAGGCCTCCCTGTCCATCACCAACTCTTGGAGCCTACTCAGACTCATGTCCATCACATCGGTGATGCCATCCAACCATCTCATCCTCTGATGTCCCCTTCTCCTCCCGCCTTCAATCTTTCCCAACACCAGGGTCTTTTCCAATGAATCTTCACATCAGGTGGCCAAAGTATTGGAGTGTCAGCTTCAACATCAGTCCTTCAAGTGAATATTCGGGACTGATTTCCTTTAGGTTGGACTGGTTGGATCTCCTTGCAGTCCAAGGGACTCTCAAGAGTCTTCTACCACACCATAGTTCAATTCTTCGATGCTCAGCTTTCTTTAAAATCCAACTCTCACATTCATGCATGACTACTGGAAAAACCATAGCTTTGACTAGATGAACCTTTGTTGGTAAAGTCATGTCTCTGCTTTTTAATATGCTGTCTAGGTTGGTCATAGTTTTTCTTCCAGGGAGCAAGTCATATCTGCAGTCACCATCTGCAGTGATTTTGGAGCCCTAGAAAATAAAGTCTGTCACTGTTTCCATTGTTTCCCCATGAAGTGATGGGACCAGATGCCATGATCTTAGTTTTCTGAATGTTGAGTTTTAAGCCAGTTTTTTCACTCTCTTCTTTCACTTTCGTTAATTCTTCTTCGATTTCTGCCATAAGGGTGGTGTTGAGGTTATTGTTATTTCTCCAGGAAATCTTGATTCCAGTTTGTGTTTCATCCAGCCCGGCATTTTGTATGATGTACTCTGCATGTAAGTTAAATAAGCAGGATGACAATATAAAGCCTTGATGTACTCCTTTCCTGATTTGGAACCAGTCTGTTGTTCCATGTCCAGTTCTAACTGTTACTTCTTGACCTGCATACAGATTTCTCAAGAGGCAGGTGAGGTGTCTGGTATTCCCATCTCTTTCAGAATTTTCCACAGTTTGTTTATGATACACACAAGCAAGGCTTTGGTGTAGTCAATAAAGCAAAAGCAGATGTTTTTCTGAAACTCTCTTGCTTTTTCAGTGATCCAGCAGGTGTTGGCAATTTGATTTCTGGTTGCTCTGCCTTTTCTAAATCCAGTTTGAACATGTGGAAGTTCATAATTCACATACTGTTGAAGCCTGGCTTGGAGAATTTTGATCATTACTTTGCTAGCATGTGAGATGAGTACACTGTGTGGTAGTTTGAATATTCTTTGGCATTGCCTTTCTTTGGGATTGGAATGAAAACTGATTAGGAGTGATAATTGTGTTCTGGCAGGCAACTCTCCCACAAGTACCAGATATGTGGGTGCAGGGGGCAAGCAAATTTGGATAAGAAACAGATTTAAGGCTGTTTCAAGCAGGATTATTTATAGTATCAATTAATGAAAAAAAGCCTAATGCTATAATAATAGAAAAATGTTATGAATTATAGTACATTTATAGAATATGATGTTATGTAGCTTTTAATCATGTTTTTGCAGTTTTTCCATTGAAGACTAGTATGGACAAATGTGAGACTGTAACGGTGATTTGAATAAAGTGTATACTTTTTGCAGCATTTAGGAAATGTTGTATATATGTTTATAAATATATATATATATATATACATTGTTTCTAAATGTGAAAAATCTATACATATAAACTCACATTGTCCCAAAAAAAAAGACAAGAAGGGAATATGATGTAATGTTAATTTCTTATTCCTAATCAACAGTTTTAAAGATAGATTGTGATTGTGAGTTGTCTGTTTTCAGATTTTCTGTAATGGAAATACATTATTTTAGTAATCTGGAAAAAAATAAACACAATTTTTAAAACTTGCTAAGAGATTTTTTTTTAAAGACTTGATTGAGACAACTTCCTGAAGTTTCAAGTTGGATCAAGTACCAATCTTCTATGCTGCTGTAACATTTTCTGCAACTGTCTTAGTAGGGATTGTATTATTAAATCTAATCTATAATGCTGTCAACTTTGGAACTGTGTATATGTGCATCTTTGTAACCTAGAGTCTAAACCAAATAAATGTCTTCTGAGCTAAGCTATACTAAAGAAACAGTTCAAAGGATAGATTACAAAGTGCATAGAAGGAAGAGATTGCAAAAGGAGCCAGAGGAGTCACTTGCCATGCCATGTCCAGGTGGAAATTTACTCCGCGTCCGTAAAGGATGCATTGGATACTTAGCATTTGTGGAAGTTGTTTCTAAACTCTTCATGTATTTGCAGTCAGCTTGAGATAATATATATGCAGACTTTGGGGAAAAAAATAAGGCTTTCTATGAATAATACACGTTGTGATAATTGAATCTGAGTTAATATGGAGGCTGTTATGCTTTGTTGAGGAATGATCCGCAAGACCCTTATACCCATCAACTTAAGCATCAAGGTTTTCCTGTTATTGCTCTCAGGAAGCTGAATCTGGCAGTGACAATTTTCTCGGGGATCTTATTGGTATTAGGTAGTTTTCTTAGGTTAAGGAACCTTTTAGAAATTGAGCCTTGCTTTATTGTTTGCTTCTCCAGTTACTGTTTTGCTTGCTCAGATGCTGTTCATTTTTATCTGAAAATAAGATTGACAAAATGTATGTAGTTTCTAGCTTGCACAGAGAAGTACAAGGACCTTTTGTCTCCTGGAGTTTCCTGTAACAAAGGTACACAACGAATTGTTTTCTGGGTGAATTAGAGCTAAAAGCCATTTTTGTTTCTTCTCTTATCTAGTGATGAGAAGAGTAGGGACTTTGGTTTCTATTTGATCCTCATGCCGTACTTTCAGTAGATTCAGCGAAGTCCAGGCAGAAGGTCACAGGTGAACACTTTCCATTCTGGGAGGATTGAGGTTTTTTAAAAAGACTTTGAAGTTAAATAAACAGTTTCAGAAGAAACTTCTTTCTTCTCTTTTTTTTTTTTAAGAAAAATTTTCTGAAAATTAAATAGAAAACAGAATTATGTTATCACTGTTCAGTAATATTTCAGTCTATTACCATAAGACTTCACTGATTTATCAGAAGCAAAAATAAAACTTAGTGATATGAAGCTTTTAAGATAGCATTTTTTTTTTCATTCTTTCTGCAGGCTTTTTTTCTCTCCTTTTGGTTGCTATTTGAAGTGACTTAAGATGGCTTCTCTCCTATTTTTCTACCTCCATAAGAGTAGAATTTTATCATTATAACAAATTCATTTTACAATGCCTGAAAAATTCTTCAGAAAGTGTTTTAAATTGACTTGTGTCTGTGAAGGTTTTGTGGCATATGTTTTTTTCTGCTATGTAATGCTGGTTGCAGCCTCCTGGTTCCTGACCAGGGATGAAACCCAGGGCCTCTGCAGTGGAAGTGTGGAGTCCTAACACTGGACCACCAGGGAAGTCCCTGTGAAGCTTTAATAATATATAATACTTTAGATGAATTTATGAAGTTTTAAAAGTAAACTCAACAAGTATCTGAGTTCATCCTGGATGATAGCTCGTAGTATTGTGTTTTCAAACATTTACAGCAAAGAGCCTCTAAATGTAGAATTAATACATCTCTTTTGCTATTTAAACAATACAAGTTATTTACTAGGATTGCTCAGTTGGTTAAAGTCTGCTTGGCTTTGTAATGGGACTATANCATTACCAGAAGAGTATAAGAGATAAAAACCTGTGGCTGCATTTGATACTCTGGCCTTTGTTTGCTTTTTATATGTTTTCTGAATTTTCAATAGAGTAGTACCAGAAGTATGTTTTTGCTTTCCCACATACTCTAGTTTTTGCCCACTTGATTTGAAGACATTTTTTCTGCTTAAGATTACCAGGCTATTTTCCTGATGCTAGTAATTGGCATTTGGTATTATCATTCTATGAACTTTTCTGCAAATAGTATATCCCTTAATTTTCCATTCAGGATTGGTATGTTGGGCTTCATATGTGTGTAACCAACAAACCGCCCCCCCCCCCAGCTAGACTGTTGCTTTTTTGGTGACTACCCATATTACACTAGTTTTTGTGTGTGTGTGTGACATGTTTGTCATAGCTGTTCAAATGCAGCTTGGTTTTTCCACTCTTTTTTGTTTTATTTTCTTTTTTGAAGAGAATCCAGATTCAAATAATTTGCTTTACTTTTGTGTGAGGTTAAGATTGATAATTTGAAATATTGCCTATTAAATTATTTCCCTTATACACAAACTGTGGTTGTTTGCTTTCAGTTAATTAGTAAATAGTTA
The DNA here is from genome assembly GCA_006410615.1 of Neotragus moschatus. Lineage (NCBI taxonomy): Eukaryota > Metazoa > Chordata > Mammalia > Artiodactyla > Bovidae > Neotragus > Neotragus moschatus. Next base: position 254,575 of record SJYA01000296.1, on the reverse strand, counting down.
TTGAACACATATCAAAATAAAAGAATTTGAGGCATTGGAGTCTTGAGAACTGCCAGAACATAAGAGAGATTTGAGCTGATATAGAAAGTACAAGTAGGCTGTAAACAGGGGATGCCCTTCCAGTGGGAACTGTAGTGAAGGCCGAGACAGTGCTGTGCAGAGGAAGGAGGAGAGACTCGAGGTCAGATATGTGGCTGCTGTTCAAATCCTGAGACATTTTTATTCTAAACAGGAGACTCCTTATCTGTAAAATGGAAATAGAGTTTGGCCTTATAGATTATCCTCTTAGTTTCCTAAGGCTGCTGTAACAAATTCATGGTGGCTTTGTTGTTGTTCAGTCGCTTAGTTGTGTCCAACACTTTGCAATCCCACGGAGTATAGCATGCCAGGCATCCCTGTTCTTCACCATCTCCTGGAGCTTGCTCAAACTCATGTCTGTTGAGTCAGTGATGCCATTCAGCCCTCTCATCCTCTGTCTTTGATAGTGGCTTAAACAAATAAAAATGTAATCTTTAAAGGTTCTAGAGGTGAGAAGTCTTAAATTAGTTTCGTTAGGCTGAAATCAAGGTGTTGGCAGGGCCACACACTTCCCAGAGGCTTTATGGGGAGGCTGTTCCTTGCCTCTTTCAGCTTCTGGTAGCTACCATGATTCTTTGGCTTGTGGTCACATCACATCACTTGAGTCTGTGCCTCTGGGATCACGTTGTCCTTTCCTCTTCTTTCCCTGTCAGATCTTCTTCCGTCTCTTTCTTAAAAGGATGCTTGTGTTGGGATTTAAGGCCCACTTGTATAGTCTTGGATAATCTCTTCTCAGGATCTTTCAGTTAATGACATCTGCAAATCCTTTGCCATATAAGATAATGTTTACAGGTTCCAGAGATCAAGACCTGAAGTCTTTATTCAACTTACTGCAGAATAATTATATAATAATTAAACACAGCTATGTTTTCTCAGGTTTATACATGAAGAGATATAACTTGCTTTATTTCTATAGCTTGAGTTAATTTCTGAGTGAGTCTCTTGACCTCTTAATGACACTTTAATCTTTTGTTATTGGTTTGCTTTATGGATTCTTCTTAGTCTTTTTGTGGTAAATAATCAGTTCAGGTTATATACATAAGTTACATACAGGTTTAAGATCCTCTTAGTTGAAAGACCTCCTTTCACTCTTCAAATACTCTGGTGGGGCATTTAAGTCCCAGGAAGAGTATTTGTCTAACTGCTATACAACTTTTCTCTTCATGATCTAGAAACTCTTGTTACTCTCAAGATTATTGCCTGTACCATAAAGCCCACTAAGTTCACGGTCTTCTCTTAGCCCTTTCCCACTCCTTTTGGGGGACTTGATTCTGCAGTGTTCTTTTCTCATTCTTGAATCTTATGGACTCATCTTCCTCAAGGTTGCACTTAGCTAATTGCTTTTCTGCCATGTTAGATGCAGGACTTCTACTTGAGGCTCTAAGTCTCCCGAGGCTCTCTTGGGTTTGAACCACACACCACCAGTAAACTTACATGGGGTTTTATCTCCATCCACTCCTCACCATGAAAGGGTCCTAGTTCTAGGAAGGGCAGAGTATGGGGTCGCTGGGACCTAGGCCATCCACTTACTCTCCATCTCCCTCTCAGTCTCACTGTACCCTTTCCTCCACTAACCTCTTGATCCAAGATCATTTCCCAGATGACAGAGGGCGCATCCCTGAATGGGGCAATGGAGGACCAGCTGGCCATTATTCTCCCTGAAAGTGAAAATAAAAGTTGCTCAGTCAGGTCCAACTCTTTGTGACCCCATGGACTGTACAGTCCATGGAATTCTCCAGGCCGGAATACTGGAGTGGGTAGCCTTTCCCTTCTTCAGGGGATCTTCCCAACCCAGGGATCGAACCCAGGTCTCCCACATTGTGGGTAGATTCTTTACCAGCTGAACTCTAAGGAAAGCCTCAGAATACTGGAGTGGGTAGCCTATCCCTTCTCCAGGGGATCTTCCTGACCCAGGAATCAAACTAGGGTCTCCTACGTTGCAGGTGGATTCTTAACCAACTGAGCTATCAAGGAAGCCCATTATTCTCCCTAAGTGATCATATTTGTCAAAGATTGATAAAGTCTAATTTGAAGGTCAAAAGTAAAGAATGTGCATCTTTGTCATTTTTCCTCTCTGCATAGTTTGTCTTCAGGGCAGATCACGTGCTGTTTTCTTAATGGTAGTGATAGGTGATGAGTACAATTGAACACAGGTTGATAAAACAAATAGGCAGGCCTCTTGCTTAATACCTTGCAATTTTCTCCCACTGTAGTTGCAGTAAATACAGATACAGTGCTTAGCACATAGTATGTTTAATAATGCGAACCTGTGCTTCATAAGATTGAAAATATCATCTGGGGTTGTGTGAGAAGTAGACACAAGTAAGGCTAATAAAGATTAATAGAGATGCAACTTCTCACTCTATATCTGAGTGATTGCTGGGTCTCCCCTCAAACTGCTTCTCTTACAGTCTTCCTAGCTCTTTAATGGAGGCAGTCCTTCTAAATGCTTAAGCGAAGAATCTTGGTGTCTTCCTTAACTGCCCCCTCTCTTTCACTCCACATCCGATTTGTCGGCAGATCCTACTGGCTCTGCCTTCAGACCATATCCAGATCCTGCTTGCTTCTTGCATGTCTTCTTACTGCTGCCGCTGTCATCCAAGCCACGTCATCGCTCCCCTTGTTAACTGCAGTATGCTGCTAGAAGGGCTTCCTGCTTCTACCCTTAAGCCTTGTGAAATCAGTTCTCCACTCAGCATCTAGTGTCATCCGGTGAAAACAGGGGTCAGCCTGTAGTATTCCTGTTCAAAATGACTTATCTAACTCAGGAAAAGCCAGATCCTTATTCTGACCTGCATGGTTTTATCCAGTTGCCGCAGCTCATCACCTTTACTTCCCTGACCTCTCCTCCTGGTACTCCCCTCCCCTTTGCTCACTCAGCTTTAGCTACCTTAGCCTCCTTGCCCTACTTCAAACATGCCAGCCTTGGTTTTTGCCTCAAGGGGTCTCTTCTAGTTCTTCCTTTCAATAGCTGCTTGGCTCATGCCTTCTTTTCCTTTGGATTTTTGTTTAAACATTACCTTCTCAACAAGGCCTTCCTTGGTAATCCTTATTATTAAAAATTTTTTTTAGATATTTATTTTTGGCTGTGCTGGGTCTTTGTTGCTGCGTGGACTTTCTCTAATTGCAGCGAGTGGAGGCTACTCACTAGTTGCAGGGCACAGGCTTCTCACTGCAGTGCCTTTTCCTGTTGAGAAGCCGGGCTCTAGGCACATAGGCTCAGTAGTTGAGGGGTACTGGCTTAGTTGCTCAGTGGCATGTGGAATCTTGCTGGTTCAGGAATCAAACCCGTGTGCACTGCATTGGCAGGTGGATTCTTAACTACTGTACCACCAGGGAAGTCCCTTGACAAGCTTTAGAAAATGAATTTCTTTCCTCTGTTCCTTCCTCTCTCCCTCTTCCCCAATCCATTTTTCTCTATAGTGTTTATTGCCACCATTTAAGATTTACATTAGATTTTTTTTTCAATGTCTTCACATTAGAATAGGAGCCCCATAAGGCAGTGATTTCTTACTTACTGTCTTGTTGACTACAAAATTCCAAGCTCCAAGATGAATGTCTGACACATGGTAGGCCTTCAATAAATATTTGTTGAATGGATAGATGAATGAACAAGTGAAAACTGCCAGATTATATGGATCTCTCTCATAACAAGTAGGAAGTAGATGAGTTTTTGAGCAGTGGTCACATTGATGCAAATGTATTATGAGGTTTCCTATGATAGAAAGGTCCTGTTGTACTGGAAGAATGGGAAAACAGCGGTTTGGAGATTAGTTAGGAAAAGGTGAAGGTCTAAATTGGAATAGTAATCATGGGGGTGAGGAGTTGTTGGTTGTGTGAGAAACTCGGAGGAATAGTATTATGTCTGGGGTAACAATAGTGGAAGATATTGGAAAGGACGTGGAGTTGTAAGAGATGTAGCAGAATATAAGAAAAAGCACTTTGAGAGAGAAAAAGGAAGATACTTTTAGTTTTTTAATTTTTTCAGCAAAAAAAAATTTGGGAAAACGTGTGTAACATAAAATTTATCATTTTATCCTTTTTACTGTTCACTGGAATTATAGACATTTACATTGTTGTGCACTCATCATCCCTGTCCATCTCTAGAANAGGTCTAAATTGGAATAGTAATCATGGGGGTGAGGAGTTGTTGGTTGTGTGAGAAACTCGGAGGAATAGTCTAATGTCTGGGGTAACAACAGTGGAAGATATTGGAGAGGACGTGGAGTTGTAAGAGACGTAGCAGAATTTAAGAAAAAGCACTTTGAGAGAGAAAAAGGAAGATACTTTTAGTTTTTTAATTTTTTCAGCAACTTTTGGGAAAACGTGTGTAACATAAAATTTATCATTTTATCCATTTTACTGTTCACTGGAATTATAGACATTTACATTGTTGTGCACTCATCATCCCTGTCCATCTCTAGAAGTTTTGTCTTCCCATAATGAAACAGTAACTCCTCATTCCTCCCCCACCCTGGTCCTTCCTTGGCAACCACTATTATACTTTCTGTCTCTGTGAATTTGTCTGTTCTAGGTACCGCCTGTAAATGGAATCATATAGTATCTATTCTTTTGTGTCTGTCTTATTTTATATAGCATAATCTTTAAGGTTCATCAGAGTGGGGAACACGTGTACACCCATGGTGGATTCATGTTGGTGTATGGCAAAACCAATACAATACTGTAAAGTAATTAACCTCCAATTAAAATAAATAAATTTAAATTTAAAAAACAAAGTTCTAAGTATAGTGGTTTCTCATTGGCTGAGATCTTCAGTGGCTGAGCTCTTGCCAAGCAGACAGTCTTTTTTTTCCCTTTGTGAGCTCAGGAGTGCTCCCCCTTCTGGTTTCTTCATTCTATTTGAATTGAGATTTCTGTTGATTAATTTTAACAATGTCCAGTCTCCTTACAGCTTCCTTCATGGTAAAGACTCTTTGTTATCTATCTTTATACTTCCATGTTTAAAACATTACCTTTCATTTTTTTAGTGCTCAAAATATATATTAAATGNCCTTTGTGAGCTCAGGAGTGCTCCCCCTTCTGGTTTCTTCATTCTATTTGAATTGAGATTTCTGTTGATTAATTTTAACAATGTCCAGTCTCCTTACAGCTTCCTTCATGGTAAAGACTCTTTGTTATCTATCTTTATACTTCCATGTTTAAAACATTACCTTTCATTTTTTTAGTGCTCAAAATATATATTAAATGAATGAATAAAATAAAATTTAAATGAAAAAAAAATGGTTCATCCATGTTGTAGGGATTTCATTCTTTTTAAGGCTAAATATTGCACTGTATGTCTGTGCTACGCTTNTTATACTTCCATGTTTAAAACATTACCTTTCATTTTTTTAGTGCTCAAAATATATATTAAATGAATGAATAAAATAAAATTTAAATGAAAAAAAAATGGTTCATCCATGTTGTAGGGATTTCATTCTTTTTAAGGCTAAATATTGCACTGTATGTCTGTGCTACGCTTTCTTTACCCCTTCGTTTGTTGACGGGCATGTGAATGTTTTTACTTTCTGGCTGCTGTGAATGATGTTACAATGAACACTGATGTACAAGTACCCGTTTCAGTCCTTATTTTCACTTCCTTTGGTTACGTACTCAGAAGTAGAATTGCTGGAATTGTGTAGTATTTTGAGGAGCCACCCTTCGGAAGTTTGGTTTTAGACAGGCTGTGTTTGAAGTGGTGGAAAGTCTAGCAGTGAGGATTGAAGTGCCAGTGAAAGCAACTGCAGCTGGAGATTTCAGTTCAAGGAACTTGACAGACAGACTTAATAGCTGAAGAGGAGGGAGAGTGAATTAGTTGAGAGAAGGGAAAGGAAAGAGGCCGAGCAAAGGACTGCATCTTAGGAGAGCAGGAGCTACCAGAGCTAGTCAGTGAGACAGAAAAAGAAGTTAGGAACAGAACCCAGAGCACCAATGAGCACTTGGCTCCGGCTCATCCATATTCATTGAGTGCTCTTACAAGAACCTCCTTTCTGATGCATAAGCTTCTCTTTAAGTATAACATTACCTTCAAGGGTTTGGGTGTTGTAGGTCATAGATTATTACTGAGTGTTGAATTTCTGAGAGATTCCTTTCGAAAAGGTCCATGAAGCACCTAAAAGAACCAGAGGGTTTCTGTATTTCTTATCTGACTCTCCTCCAGTTTGCATTAATAATTCCATAGTCACTTTTCTTTCTCTTTTATTGAAGGGTGACATACCTTACCATAAGAGGACAAATGTAGACAACTTGATGGATTCTCAGATGTTATATTATATGTACCTGAGTATCTAACACCCAGATTAAGAAACAGAATATCTCCTTCACCCAGTGGTTCCCTCACACCCCTGCACACTCACCCGCTGTACCCATTACGTTGATTTCTAACACCATAGATCTATTGTATTTGTGTTGAACTTATAAAAGTAGAATATTACTCTTTGTGTCTGACTTCTTTCATTTACTGTTATGTTTGTGGAATTCCTCCATGCAGTTGTGTGTTGTGTAGTGTATATTCCACTGTGTGCTTTACACAATTTACTTATTCATTCTCACTTTGATAGGCATTAAGATAGCTTCCAGTTTGTGGCTATTATAACGAGTACCACACTGAACATCACAGTTTCTTTTTAAAACAGAAATTTTGCATGTTATGTTCACCTCTTTAAAGATGCCATTGCTTTTTTCATTTAAGTTCCTTTCCTCCTAAGTGCCTGATTATCTTCTTTGTTAATACAAACTGCCTGAACATTAGTTTTGAAAATAAAAAGTACCACAAAAAATTAAGTTTCTTAAAAAGTATATGTCCTTGCATTAAAAGTTTCTTTTTTAAAGCATTTATTTTAATTTTTCTCAGCTATCCAGATTATGATTCTTAAAGGCATACTGAACCTGTCAAAATTTTTCATCTCTTAATGGGATGAATCGTTCAACCTTGAGGCAAATATTTTAATTTTTGGCACCATGATGAGTTAGAGAAAAATAATAGCTCTCGTATTCTTAATGCAGGCTTATTACAAACTTATAATTTACATAGCAGTAAAAGGAGATTGAGAAGTAGTGAAACGTGCATTGTGATATTTTATGTCATTTTTCTCTTTGGATTACAAACTGCTTTGGTGTAAAATCAACATTGCAAATTCAAAATTGATGAAAATGTTATCATTCTGGCTATTTCAGAATTGAGTTTAAATTGGCTATGTTTAATAAAGATACATACATAATATATTTTATATATTTGTATGGATATATATATCCGTATATATATTTGTTTACCTACTTGTCCATCTTTCTGTCTATTCATCCATCCATCCATCCATCCATCCATCCATCTGTTGACATGCTCACTGGAACATTCTTTACAGAAAGAACAATAGAAGACCACGAGCTGGTGATTGAAGTGCTATCTAACTGGGGAATGGAAGAAGAAAATAAGCTATACTTTAGAAAAAATTATGCCAAATATGAATTCTTTAAAAACCCAATGGTAAGTGGAATCCCAATTAATAGTTACGGAAAATAAGAGTTTAGTTAAATTTTATTTTATTTTATATGAGGAAAATGTACACTATAGATAAAGTACAATTCTGTACTTGGTAAATTGTAGGTAAGAATTCTAGTTCTTTTAACTTATAGTCAACATGCTCGCAGAAGTTCATATACGTAGTTTTGGGGAACTGTTGCTTTTTTTTCTTGCCTTTTAAGAAAAATAAAACTATGTTTGATTTGGGGAACGAATTATTAGGTATCTCCCAAGCGGGTTCCAAGATACTGTGGTTTAAGTCTTTTTGCAGAACTTAGGAAATTAAGAAAAATTCTACAGGAAAAACAGATTGATGTTTGTTGAAACTTAACCAGAAGTTTAGATTGACAAGCATCTTGCTGTTCCAAATTATTTTGTTTTCAGTGCAATAATTACTGAGCTAAGAAGAAATGAGATAAATACCAGTCCATTATCTAGTAAATACTACTTTCATTATAGTTCTTTTTAAAAGAAAATAAATGTATGTCACATACTAATGAAGACTAGTGATCTAGAGAAGTCAGAATAGCCTCTGGGCTCATTATTTTAAATTGTTTTTGTCTTTGCAGCTGTAGCATATTTTTGCACTAAGTTTTGGATAATTGGATTGAAATGATGTACTTAATGAAAAAGAGATGGTACACACCATAATAGAATATTTTCAAACCCAGAAAGGCCTCTTACATTCTCTTTATTTGAACCTATTAATAGAAACATAGTGGGATGATCTTTGACGAATAAAATTAGAGTCCCGATAAAAACTAAGTAGAATTTAAAAGGAAACTGTTTTCTTGTTGTGAATCTTTATTAAAAGCAAGAAATTTAAAAGTCATCATTAAAGACATATGATTTAGTGCTTCTTTTTTTTTTTTAATTTAAATAAGGCTATAGATTCATTTTGTAGACTTAGAGTAGTGGTTCTCAGCTGAGAGTGATTGATAATAATGTCTGAAGACCGTTTTGGTTGTCATACTGAGGGGAAGCAGGGCTGCTATTGGTGGAGGCCAGGGATGCTCTAAGCTGCAATGTACAGAACAGTCCCCCCAGCACAGTGTTATTAGACAATGTTAACAGAGCTACTGTTCAAAAACCCTGTCCTAGAGGAAGTATGCTGCTGCTGCTCAGTCGCTTCAGTCGTGTCCGACTCTGTGCAACTCAATAGACAGCAGCCCACCAGGCTCCCCACTGTGGCATGTAATTTTCCAAACTTGCCTGATCATAAAAGTTTCCTGGGGGAGGGGATAGTGCTTATTAAAAATACAGGATCCAGATCTACCCTGACCTACTGAATCAGACACTCCAGGATTGAGGCCTGGGAATTCCTAATTTAAACAGCTTTTCTGGGTGAATTTTATGATTAAATAAGGTTTGGGAAAACAGTAGGTAGAAAAAACTGTCCTTTTAGCAACCTGACCCTCTAGTCAAGTCCTGGCTCCTTTATATTATGGCTGTGACCTTGGGTAGATACTTGACTTCTGTGAGCCTTGAGTTTATAAAATAGTCCTTCAGTACCTGCTGGAGTGGCTGCAGGACTCTGGGACAAGGCATGGGAGCTCGCACACGAGCAGCCTGAGGGCAGTGTTTTTTAACTGGAGGTACATGGGTCTTCGTGTGTCAGCACCCCTTAAGGGTGGCTGCCTAATGTTTGGGCTGTGCTCCTACCTTCTCATTAAGGTACCTGTGTGTTGGTTAGAGTCAGGGACTGGCATTTTAAAAAGTGCTTTGGGTGATTTTTCAAAACACTGATTTAAGAGCTTTTGCTTTCGATTACTCTGTTGGTCATAGTTCCGTCTTTTCTGGCATGGCTTTTGGGAGAATGTAACATGTGTCTTTTCGTTAGTATTTTTTTCCAGAGCATATGGTGTCTTTTGCAACTGAAACCAATGGTGAAATATCCCCCACACAGATTTTGCAGGTAAAATATATTTTCAGTAAAATATGTAAGTAATAAATAATAAAAGGAAACTGTAAGGTCCATATTTATTTATCTAATTTTTTATAAGTAGATATACTCAGCTTGCACCTCAATGCCCATTTTTTTTTTACTTTATGAGAGTAAAAATTTTCTGTTTTTATTGAAATATGATGGATTTACAGTGTTCTGTTAGTTTCAGGTGTACAGCAAAGTGATTCTGTTATACATGCATATATACCTATTTTTAAAGATTTTTTTATAGGCTATTACAAAATATTGAGTATAGGTCCTTGTAGGTCTTTATTAGTTACCGATTTTATATATAGTAGTATGTATATGCTGTTTCCAAACTTAATTTATCCTCTGCTTTCCCCTTTGGTAACCATAAGTTTGTTTTCTCTGTCTGTGGATCTGTTTCTGTTTTGTGTACAAGTTCGTTTCTATTATTTCTTTTTAAGGATTGTACATGTAAGCAATATTATATGTTATTCATCTTTCTCTGTCTGGCATATTTCACTTTTTAGTATGAAAATCTCTAGGTCCATTCATGTTGCTTAAAATGGCATTATCTCATTCTTTTTTATGGCTGAGTAATATTCCATATTCCATCATGTAAATACATCACATCTTTATTCGTTCATCTGTCAGTGGACATTTAGGTTGCTTCCATGTCTTGGCTATTGCAAATAGTGCATCCAGGAACATTGAGAGGCATGTATCTTTTCCAATTATGGTTTTCTCTGGATATATGCCTAAGAATGGGCTTACAAGATCATATTTTTAGTTCTATTTTTAGTTTTTTAAGGAATCTTCATACTGTTCTCCATAATGGCTGTACCAATTTGCATTCCTACTGACAGTGTTGGAGGGTCCCCTTTTCTCCACACACTCTCCAGCATTTATTATTTGTATACTTTTTAATGATGGCCATTCTGACCAGTGTGAGGTGATACCTCACTGTAGATTTGATTTACATTTCTCTAATAATAAGCAATGCTGAGTACCTTTTCATGTGCCATCTGTATGTCTGGAGAAATGACTAGTCAGATCCATATTTATACATGTCCAGATGTTGGATGTTATGTCTTAAATTACTAATTTTTGATGGAGATAAAATTGGAAAAGAATAGGAAAAAACAAAATCTAGATAAAGAGTTCCCTAAGTCAATAAAGACCCCATCACTATATTATTCTTTCCAGTTTTGGACAATTGTCAAAGGATTTTAAATGTACCACAAAAGGAAATTTGCAGAGATTTTCTCTGTGACATATTTAAAGAATATGTTAGTGTTTGAAAAAGTCAAAATTTCCAGTAAATTGTAGACCCTTTACAAACAGATATTATTAACTTTTATAATAAATGCCCTTAATCCTGTTTGTGATAAAATATTTAGCAATTCAGTGAAATACTATCTACGATGGAAATACCCGATTGAAATATGAAATAGCTGAGTTAAGAATACTAAGTATTTAACATTTCCTTAGTTTTGCATCTGCTGGGCATTTCTTCCAAACTGGCTATGGCTTTAGGTGACCATTTTCCCAAGACATTTGCATTACAATAAAAGGTTTCAGGTGTTTTATGTTTGATACTATACTTGTTAACAGGTTAAGGGTAAGCAGTGTCTTCATAATGGTCGCTGTTTGATCTAAACAGCAGGTATCCTCGAATCCACTCAATATTCTCTCATGTTTAATGAAGAAAACTTTTAATAGTTCCAGCATAGATATTACTTTGAATATATTGTTATTTGAATATATATATTGGTAAATACACTGAGAATCACAGATTTCTTTTCTGTGGGCTTTTTATTTTTAATAGGTTGTATTTCATTTTTTGCTTCAAAATATTTTAGAGATATGATTGGTCTCAAGATTTCTCCAAAAGCTACTTATATGCTAGTGGGTTTTCACAGACACCCCGTGAAATGTTAGGGTGAACTGCAGCAGAGGTAGGGCCCCAGGACCCCTGCTCTCATGCCTCTTAATACTTTGCATTTGGATTATGAGAGAGTGGTGGATTGGAGTTCTTCTGCCTCCTTTCCCAAATTCTCCTATAATTTAGTTATATTGCTTTAATGTTAGATTATAAAAATAAGAAAAATCATAACTTTGGAATCAGATAGTCCTGTATGTGCCCCTGACCTCTTCTCTCCACTGAGGCAATGTTTCTACTTTTTAAAACGTTCCTTCTTTTTCTAGTGTGACCTCTGTGACTCCCTTTTTAAAATTTAATTGGTTTGGTTTAATAACTTGGAAAGCACTCAAACTAAAGAATCTACTTCCCTGTTTTGCATGTCAATTAATTAATATCTGTGGCTCATTAAATTAAAAGTTTTTTTTTAATTTACTTAAAAAAACATTATCTACTCTCAGTATTTCCCCGAATAGCCTTTTAAAAATATGTCACTTTGTTTTAGATAATGCTTTCTCTTAGTTTCAGTTTTTCTATTTTGCATTAGTTTATTCATAGAGGTTTCTATTTTCTTCTTTTAATGAGACACTAATGCATTTCCACTGTCTTAACTAAGGATGCTGAGCACAGCTACTTAGAGCTAGTCCCTTTCATTCTCCATTTCCTGACTGACACATGCCCTCTGTCTCAGTTACTTTTCACTGGGTAGTAAACTAGTCCAAACCTTAATGGCTTAAGTACCTACTCACATTTTGTCAACAGTTTTGTAGGTCAGGATTTGGAAAGGGCTTAGCTGGATGGTTTTCTGAGGCAGATTGACTCCCAAAGAGGTTATGGATCCACTTCTTCTAAAATGGCTTTTCACTGTGTGTGCCTGGTGTCGCTTGGCACCTCTCCCTCACTTTCTCACCTCTCCCTGCTACTACATGGTGTCTCATCCTCTAGGGCTTTTCCAGTTGCACTGTGCTTCTCTCTGTACATCCATCTCAGGGTAGTCCAGTTTCTTACATGACAGCTAGCTTCCAAGAGTTAATGAGTGAAAGCTATCAGGCTAGTTAAGGGACAGAGGGTTAGAATCAGCGGTGTGCCCCTCCCACCATATCCTTTTGGTCAGAGCAGTCACAAGTCTTGTCCAGATTCAAGGGGGTGGAGAAACTTCATTTCTTGGTTCAGTGGCAGGGTAACATTTGCAGAAGAGCTACTGTTGCAGTTCTCTTTGGAAAACACAACCTGCCATACCCACTCACAACTGAGAACCATAGAGAACGAAGAGATTATTTGCTTTACCTTCATCGAGGAGATGAATGTGGCTCAATTTCTTATTCACTGAATAATGGAAGTCTGGATCGTGGTCTTCCTTAGACTGTAATGACGTTGAAGTTGACAGGTCAATCTATAATCTCAAGGGAAATCACCAAAGGGATGAAAAGATACTCTGGTTTCTCTCCAGATCTTATAAATCTTTCACCTTTTATTAAAGAAAGAGATGAAAAGTATTAAGATGAAGTTGAACTTTTCAAATGGACATTGAAATAGCTTATAATTTTGGTGTTTGACTAAGTACTGATAACTTAGAATATATATTTTGTGAGCATATTTCCATTTGGAACTTGCCTCAGGGTTTCAGAAGACTGATTTGTTTTCTGTGTATATATATCCTGATGTCCATAGTGGTGTATAAGTGGTATCTGTGCTGTTTGAAGGTGCACATTTCTATTTAAAGTATAAAGCTACAGTATCATTGATTCAGAAACTGTATGAGAGTGTCTAATTTTTCTTCCAGATGTTTCTAAGTTCAAGCACATATCCTGAAATCCATGGCTTCTTACATGCAAAAGAACAGGGAAAGAAGTCCTGGAAAAAGATTTATTTCCTTTTAAGAAGATCCGGTTTATATTTTTCTACTAAAGGGACATCAAAGGTAAATTGTAATATCAATGATATATTATGAATTATATGGAAATTGTAAGTTAAAATGGACTTTACTTTGTTTTATTATTTTATTACATGGTATTGATATTTGTGTTTTTTTTTTTTAAGATTCCAAACATTTGCCATAACCTGTTGAAAAACTAATTGCTCAGCTTTATTTTCCACTAGTTTCAATATACATCCTTTGATGGAATATGGATGCTCTTGTTTCAGTATCACGTTCCTTGTCCATTTTCCCCCCACTCTGAATCTACCCCCATTTTTCTTATCAAGGCTGGGGTTTTGAAGCCCATCAGAGTTCACATCTTTTCTTTTTACCCAGGTTCATATTACTGACCTGTTGATCTTGAGCAGTTAATAACACTTAGCTGAGTCTGTAACTGCCTATTAATTCCTTTGTGTGTATCAGTTTTGCCTCTTCACATAGACTGTAAATTCCTAGAGGAGGTTATCGTGTTATGATCAGGTGGATGTATGTGTTTGTGTGTTTGTGTATGTATGCCTACCTATGTATACAGTTACATTGACATAGCTGTGCTGATGTTCCTACACACACACAGAATCACGTATGCATATAATTCCCTCAGTGCTAGCCCTAGGTAGTCTGTTTCTAGGTAGTCTAGTTGTTGCTGACTATACCATATGCCTGCATTTTGTGTCTTGATATTTTATGCAATGCATAGATTCCTTGTAAGTAAAACTACTTTTGAGAGTTTTCGTGAGAGTTTAACTATGTTCATGCGTCTGTTTTGTCACTGACAACACTGTTGCTCTTTTTTATGGATAATCTGTCATTTTTCTCTGGCTCTTATTCAAATTGTATTATCATCTTTGGTATTTAGTCATTTCCGGGCATATTTCTTGGTATGTTCAAATATATTCTGCTAAACCTGGCTTGAATCTCAACATACACATTCAGTCTGCAAATTCTTGTTTTTCTTACATGCTGAAGATGTTCATTATTTATTTCTCTTTTTCAATATTTGATCCTTTACCTTGTAGTACTATTTTCTGTCTTGGCTAGTTGTGGCTCTAGGTGTCTCTTTGTTTGTGCCTGCCTCCAGTCTCTGCCTCTCTCTTCACACAGTCTTTGCCTTTCTCTGTGTGTCTCTGATAAGGACACTTGCCATGGATTTAGAGCCCACTCAGATAATCTAGGAAGATCTCATCTTTAGATCCTTAACTTAATTACATCTGCAAAGACCCCTTTGCAAAAAAAAGGAGGTCACATTCGCAGTTTCTTCAGGTTAGGACATGGACAGATCTTTTAATTTTGGGTGGAGAGTGAAATGATCAGGTTATAAGAAGATTAGTATGGCCATAGGAAGCTTAAAAAGTCAACTAGAGACAGAAAAATGAAGAGGGGAAAGGAGGAGGGGAGATGGGGGGTTAGTGAGCAGGGAAGGGAGAAAGTAATTGATTAAGTTGAGGCACAGATGCTGATTAGTGCTAATGAGATGATCATTTCATTAATCAAGGATTTAACCTAGGATGGGAGAAGGCAATGGCACCCACTCCAGTACTCTTGCCTGGAAAATCCCATGGACGGAGGAGCCTGGTGGGTTACAGTCCATGGGGTCGCTAAGAGTCGGGCACGACTGAGCGACTTCATTTTCACTTTTCACTTTCATGCATTGGAGAAGGAAATGGCAACCCACTCCAGTGTTCTTGCCTGGAGAATCCCAGGGACGGGGGAGCCTGGTGGGCTGCCGTCTCTGGGGTCGCACAGAGTTGGACAAGACTGAAGCAACTTAGCAGCAGCAACCTAGGATGAGCAGTGGAGAGAGAAGAAAGGGGTGGATGTGAGATTAAATGGCAAATGGCCAGGCTTTGTTGACAGTTGATATGAAAGAAGAGGAAGCAGGTAATATTCTTAGAGAAGGACATGAAAGGAAAATAAATAGAAAATGATGAAATAAACAGGAATAGGAGATTTGTTTCAAGGTCACCATCTTAGAAGAAAGATAATGATCTTAGTTCAAGATATATTGCATTGATGATGAAGCATCAAATGGAAATGCCCAGAACACAGCTAAGGATGGAGACTAGATATTTGGGCAGTGGTCCTAACAGGAGTTATGAAATTGCAAAGAAGTAATGAGGCTGAGCGCTGAAGAATTGATGCTTTTGAACTGTGGTGTTGGAGAAGACTCTTGAG
>SJYA01000296.1:172859-238278 GCA_006410615.1 Neotragus moschatus | reverse complement strand
CAGGACCCCTGCTCTCATGCCTCTTAATACTTTGCATTTGGATTATGAGAGAGTGGTGGATTGGAGTTCTTCTGCCTCCTTTCCCAAATTCTCCTATAATTTAGTTATATTGCTTTAATGTTAGATTATAAAAATAAGAAAAATCATAACTTTGGAATCAGATAGTCCTGTATGTGCCCCTGACCTCTTCTCTCCACTGAGGCAATGTTTCTACTTTTTAAAACGTTCCTTCTTTTTCTAGTGTGACCTCTGTGACTCCCTTTTTAAAATTTAATTGGTTTGGTTTAATAACTTGGAAAGCACTCAAACTAAAGAATCTACTTCCCTGTTTTGCATGTCAATTAATTAATATCTGTGGCTCATTAAATTAAAAGTTTTTTTTAATTTACTTAAAAAAACATTATCTACTCTCAGTATTTCCCCGAATAGCCTTTTAAAAATATGTCACGTTGTTTTAGATAATGCTTTCTCTTAGTTTCAGTTTTTCTGTTTTGCATTAGTTTATTCATAGAGGTTTCTATTTTCTTCTTTTAATGAGACACTAATGCATTTCCACTGTCTTAACTAAGGATGCTGAGCACAGCTACTTAGAGCTAGTCCCTTTCATTCTCCATTTCCTGACTAACACATGCCCTCTGTCTCAGTTACTTTTCACTGGGTAGTAAACTAGTCCAAACCTTAATGGCTTAAGTACCTACTCACATTTTGTCAACAGTTTTGTAGGTCAGGATTTGGAAAGGGCTTAGCTGGATGGTTTTCTGAGGCAGATTGACTCCCAAAGGGGTT
Source organism: Neotragus moschatus (assembly GCA_006410615.1). Classification (NCBI taxonomy): domain Eukaryota; kingdom Metazoa; phylum Chordata; class Mammalia; order Artiodactyla; family Bovidae; genus Neotragus; species Neotragus moschatus. The sequence goes on along the minus strand of SJYA01000296.1, from coordinate 237,492 downwards.
ATGGATCCACTTCTTCTAAAATGGCTTTTCACTGTGTGTGCCTGGTGTCGCTTGGCACCTCTCCCTCACTTTCTCACCTCTCCCTGCTACTACATGGTGTCTCATCCTCTAGGGCTTTTCCAGTTGCACTGTGCTTCTCTCTGTACATCCATCTCAGGGTAGTCCAGTTTCTTACATGACAGCTAGCTTCCAAGAGTTAATGAGTGAAAGCTATCAGGCTAGTTAAGGGACAGAGGGTTAGAATCAGCGGTGTGCCCCTCCCACCATATCCTTTTGGTCAGAGCAGTCACAAGTCTTGTCCAGATTCAAGGAGGTGGAGAAACTTCATTTCTTGGTTCAGTGGCAGGGTAACATTTGCAGAAGAGCTACTGTTGCAGTTCTCTTTGGAAAACACAACCTGCCATACCCACTCACAACTGAGAACCATAGAGAACGAAGAGATTATTTGCTTTACCTTCATCGAGGAGATGAATGTGGCTCAATTTCTTATTCACTGAATAATGGAAGTCTGGATCGTGGTCTTCCTTAGACTGTAATGACGTTGAAGTTGACAGGTCAATCTATAATCTCAAGGGAAATCACCAAAGGGATGAAAAGATACTCTGGTTTCTCTCCAGATCTTATAAATCTTTCACCTTTTATTAAAGAAAGAGATGAAAAGTATTAAGATGAAGTTGAACTTTTCAAATGGACATTGAAATAGCTTATAATTTTGGTGTTTGACTAAGTACTGATAACTTAGAATATATATTTTGTGAGCATATTTCCATTTGGAACTTGCCTCAGGGTTTCAGAAGACTGATTTGTTTTCTGTGTATATATATCCTGATGTCCATAGTGGTGTATAAGTGGTATCTATGCTGTTTGAAGGTGCACATTTCTATTTAAAGTATAAAGCTACAGTATCATTGATTCAGAAACTGTATGAGAGTGTCTCATTTTTCTTCCAGATGTTTCTAAGTTCAAGCACATATCCTGAAATCCATGGCTTCTTACATGCAAAAGAACAGGGAAAGAAGTCCTGGAAAAAGATTTATTTCCTTTTAAGAAGATCCGGTTTATATTTTTCTACTAAAGGGACATCAAAGGTAAATTGTAATATCAATGATATATTATGAATTATATGGAAATTGTNGATGTTTCTAAGTTCAAGCACATATCCTGAAATCCATGGCTTCTTACATGCAAAAGAACAGGGAAAGAAGTCCTGGAAAAAGATTTATTTCCTTTTAAGAAGATCCGGTTTATATTTTTCTACTAAAGGGACATCAAAGGTAAATTGTAATATCAATGATATATTATGAATTATATGGAAATTGTAAGTTAAAATGGACTTTACTTTGTTTTATTATTTTATTACATGGTATTGATATTTGTGTTTTTTTTTTTTAAGATTCCAAACATTTGCCATAACCTGTTGAAAAACTAATTGCTCAGCTTTATTTTCCACTAGTTTCAATATACATCCTTTGATGGAATATGGATGCTCTTGTTTCAGTATCACGTTCCTTGTCCATTTTCCCCCCACTCTGAATCTACCCCCATTTTTCTTATCAAGGCTGGGGTTTTGAAGCCCATCAGAGTTCACATCTTTTCTTTTTACCCAGGTTCATATTACTGACCTGTTGATCTTGAGCAGTTAATAACACTTAGCTGAGTCTGTAACTGCCTATTAATTCCTTTGTGTGTATCAGTTTTGCCTCTTCACATAGACTGTAAATTCCTAGAGGAGGTTATCGTGTTATGATCAGGTGGATGTATGTGTTTGTGTGTTTGTGTATGTATGCCTACCTATGTATACAGTTACATTGACATAGCTGTGCTGATGTTCCTACACACACACAGAATCACGTATGCATATAATTCCCTCAGTGCTAGCCCTAGGTAGTCTGTTTCTAGGTAGTCTAGTTGTTGCTGACTATACCATATGCCTGCATTTTGTGTCTTGATATTTTATGCAATGCATAGATTCCTTGTAAGTAAAACTACTTTTGAGAGTTTTCGTGAGAGTTTAACTATGTTCATGCGTCTGTTTTGTCACTGACAACACTGTTGCTCTTTTTTATGGATAATCTGTCATTTTTCTCTGGCTCTTATTCAAATTGTATTATCATCTTTGGTATTTAGTCATTTCCGGGCATATTTCTTGGTATGTTCAAATATATTCTGCTAAACCTGGCTTGAATCTCAACATACACATTCAGTCTGCAAATTCTTGTTTTTCTTACATGCTGAAGATGTTCATTATTTATTTCTCTTTTTCAATATTTGATCCTTTACCTTGTAGTACTATTTTCTGTCTTGGCTAGTTGTGGCTCTAGGTGTCTCTTTGTTTGTGCCTGCCTCCAGTCTCTGCCTCTCTCTTCACACAGTCTTTGCCTTTCTCTGTGTGTCTCTGATAAGGACACTTGCCATGGATTTAGAGCCCACTCAGATAATCTAGGAAGATCTCATCTTTAGATCCTTAACTTAATTACATCTGCAAAGACCCCTTTGCAAAAAAAAGGAGGTCACATTCGCAGTTTCTTCAGGTTAGGACATGGACAGATCTTTTAATTTTGGGTGGAGAGTGAAATGATCAGGTTATAAGAAGATTAGTATGGCCATAGGAAGCTTAAAAAGTCAACTAGAGACAGAAAAATGAAGAGGGGAAAGGAGGAGGGGAGATGGGGGGTTAGTGAGCAGGGAAGGGAGAAAGTAATTGATTAAGTTGAGGCACAGATGCTGATTAGTGCTAATGAGATGATCATTTCATTAATCAAGGATTTAACCTAGGATGGGAGAAGGCAATGGCACCCACTCCAGTACTCTTGCCTGGAAAATCCCATGGACGGAGGAGCCTGGTGGGTTACAGTCCATGGGGTCGCTAAGAGTCGGGCACGACTGAGCGACTTCATTTTCACTTTTCACTTTCATGCATTGGAGAAGGAAATGGCAACCCACTCCAGTGTTCTTGCCTGGAGAATCCCAGGGACGGGGGAGCCTGGTGGGCTGCCGTCTCTGGGGTCGCACAGAGTTGGACAAGACTGAAGCAACTTAGCAGCAGCAACCTAGGATGAGCAGTGGAGAGAGAAGAAAGGGGTGGATGTGAGATTAAATGGCAAATGGCCAGGCTTTGTTGACAGTTGATATGAAAGAAGAGGAAGCAGGTAATATTCTTAGAGAAGGACATGAAAGGAAAATAAATAGAAAATGATGAAATAAACAGGAATAGGAGATTTGTTTCAAGGTCACCATCTTAGAAGAAAGATAATGATCTTAGTTCAAGATATATTGCATTGATGATGAAGCATCAAATGGAAATGCCCAGAACACAGCTAAGGATGGAGACTAGATATTTGGGCAGTGGTCCTAACAGGAGTTATGAAATTGCAAAGAAGTAATGAGGCTGAGCGCTGAAGAATTGATGCTTTTGAACTGTGGTGTTGGAGAAGACTCTTGAGAGTCCCTTGGACTGCAAGGAGATCCACCAGTCCATTCTGAAGGAGATCAGCCCTGGGATTTCTTTGGAAGGAATGATGCTGAAGCTGAAGCTCCAGTACTTTGGCCACCTCATGCGAAAAGAATTGACTCATTGGAAAAGACTTTGATGCTGGGAGCGATTAGGGGCAGGAGGAGAACGGGACGACAGAGGATGAGATGGCTGGATGGCATCACTGACTCTATGGACGTGAGTCTGAGTAAACTCCAGGAGTTGTGATGGACAGGGAGGCCTGGCGTGCTGCGATTCATGGGGTCGCAAAGAGTGGGACATGACTGAGCGACTGAACTGAACTGAATGATACCATATTTTCCCCAACTTTTCTTGCATGGCTTCCTGGCTTCCCTTATACACAGTCTTCCTCTGTTGCTATTCACATGCTTGTGCACAAAGACTTTCAGGTGTTTGTGTGTGTATGTGTGTTTCTTTAAGGTTGAAGTGGTAGACTATTTCATGGAATAGAGCTCTACTTAGTAACCCATTCCTTCACAGAAATCTTTTATGTTTATTTATAAGTATATATAGTTTGACTACTGGTATTCTAAGCTACCAGGGAAGCCTCATTCTATGTTATAGATGTATTTAACTTTTCTTGAGGATTTAAACCTAGTTCTCAAGTTTTTATATTGTAGATAATGTTAGGATGAATAATTACCCATTTTTGTAATTAAGATTGTAGATTTTTCCTTAACCTTTGTAATGAACTTTCTCTTTTCCCAGTGTTCCTAATGTATGAAGTAATATATGAAGTTAGTTTTAAACAAATGTGTATTGGACCATCTTTTTACTTTTAACATGGGAGAAAAGTAGATTCTAAATCCAGAATCTAGGTGTTTCTTTCTTTCCCTGTCTTTCCAGTGATTCTTCACTGGAAGATATGATAGTATCTCCTCAGTTCCTGAATTCTTTAACTTGTTTCTCATGAAGATCCACTGCCCATTATCTTTTTCTTTCACCTGGCTCCTTTCTTTTCCTACCTATTACATAATAAGACAGCTCTTAATCCATCTGTTGGAGCCATGCTCTTATCCTTGCCATGGTTGCCTCTTGGCTGGGTGGCATTACAAGTATCAAACCTCTATTCTCAGCTCATACTTTAGCTTTCCTCAGCATGGTGTCTGACTTTGCTGGGCATCATACATAACAGGCTTCTTTCTGTTGTTTGTTAGCTAAGTCGTGTCTATCTCTTGAAGAAGGAAGTGGCAGCCCACTCCAGTATTCTTGCCTGGAGAATGGGCAGAGGAGCCTGGGGGTTGGGGGGGGGCCTGCTGTAGTCCATGGGGTCACAAAGAGTTGGACACAACTGAAGTAACTTAGCACACAGCACGCACGTCCAACTCTTAGAGCCCAACTCTTTGAGCTACCCATGGACTGTAGCCCGCCAGGCTCCTCTGACTATGGAATTTCCCAGGCAAGAATGCTGAAGTGGGTTGCCATTTCCCCCTCCAGGGGATCTTCCCCAACGTGGATTGAAGCTGCATCTCCGGCATTGCAGCAGAGTCTTTACCTCTGGACCACCGGGGAAGCCCAGTCTTCCCTCTAGCCTGTGCTCAATGAGCATGTGTTCTGTGGCTTATACATGAAAATGATTTTACCTTCTCCCTCAAAAAAGGATTTCCATATATTAGATAGCTCCAAGGATTATGACCTTGATACAAATCATGTAGATTGTCTAAAGTCTACTATGGCATACCTGCCTGGCAAAGTGACCATTTCCTTCCCTCTTTCCATGAGAAGGGTCTTATTTATTTTACTTTGTGAAGATGTAGGCTGCACAGGAGTTGGATAAATGCTTTTGCAAGCCTTGGAGGTATAGCTGTGACTTACATTTACAGAGAAATATCTAAGTCCTTGCTGTCCACCTCCCCCCTTATGTACACGTGTACACACCTAGCTTTGCTAACCATGCCAGCTCAGCCTGCAGTCTTACAGTGTTGAAAGCGTTGATATGTCTGCACTTCAGTTCAGTTCAGTCACTCAGTCATGTCCAGCTCTTTGCAACCCCATGGACTGCAGCATGCCAGGCCTCCCTGTCCATCACCAACTCCCAGAGTTTACTCATACTCATGTCTAGTGAGTTGGTGATGCCATCTAAACTAATGGAACAAAACTCAAGAGAAGAAGCTGATCATGCCTCTTACAGCCTTCCAGAATTTCTTGAGTTGGCTTTTTCTCACATCCAAAAGACTCAGCTGCACTGAGTTCTACCGTATCAGTGGGCAGGAATGGTTTTATTGTATCTTCATAGAAATCAGACATTTATATGAGCAAAGTTTCTATCGAGGAATAAAGTTTTAAAGGTCATGCCAGTGAGAGTACCTTTCTCCCTCCTCCTTCTCTCTTCTCCCAGGACCCTAGACTGGGTCTCTAACAATTTTCTTTTCTACTTCACTCTTGCATGGAGTTGGGAACTATAGTCATTCATTGGGTTAAACTGCCTGAAGAACAGTGGCACACAGAGAAACAGTTGCATTCAACAGAAACTCTTGATGGGATAGCCAGCCTACGTCCAATGACTGAAGTTTTTTGGATTTGGATTTGAATGGTTTGCTCAAATTGCTGGATGTTCTGCTTTGTCTTTTTGTTTTAAGAGCACTACTGCTTCTCAAATTTCAGTGCATACAATCACTTGGGTTCTTGTTAAACTGTAGATTTTGGTTTTGAATCAGCAGATCTGGGGTGGGCCCTGAGATTTTCCATTTTTAATAAACTCCCAGGTGCTGCTGGTCTGAGACTGCTAGTAGCAAGATTTTAAAGAACAAGTGCATTTTGCTCAGTTTTGGTTATACATTCAACCCCAGAATTAAGCATTTCTCCCAGTTATTAACCTCTCACAGAAGAGTATGACCCAGATTTCCCATGACCAACTCTAAATCTCATGGCTTTCCCTTCATGATTCCATTTTGCCTTGAAAGTCATACATGTTCCATTGCCAGGTAATTTCCCTGCATTTATCCGTACAGGTTCCATTGCTTTTGTAAAAGAAGGTAGTCATGCCGCCTCTTTCATTGCTTGGTGTGGTGTGTGAGGCAGTCCATAAACATGAGGAGTGATCATTTCTCAGTGCAGCAGGGAGCATCATCTGTTTCTTTTTTCTTTTACTGCTGCAGAAGCTTAAACCACCCTTCTTCCCTTTGAGGAACTGCCATTATTTGAAACCCAGATAAAGAAAACATTTTCAAAAGCTGTTCTTTGCTCTCTTTCTTCTTTCACTCAGATTCCTTGAAGTGGTGTTTAAAGTGAGTCATTTTAAATTTGAAGATATATTTTTTGGTATATTGGAGGTTAAATTGTAAACAGGTCGCCTCTTCTTAAATTAAATAATCTCATATCCAGCTCCTGGTTATCTAAGGATATGGTGACTTAGTTTTCCTCTCCTTTTGTTTCTATGACATTATTTGAGATAATGTTTACCAAGGTACAAATTATATAATATAATAGAAATACAAAAGGTAGTGTAAGATATATGTACCCATTTCAACACACACATGTATTTTTTTTAAGGAACCACGGCATTTGCAGTTTTTCAGCGAATTTGGCAATAGTGATATTTATGTGTCACTGGCAGGCAAAAAAAAACACGGAGCACCGGCTAACTATGGATTCTGCTTTAAGGTACAGGCTTAATATTTTGCTAGATGAATAAAGCAAGCCTCAGCCTTTTAGGTAAGCTTGAGTTTCTTTTAATTTCTTTTAAAAAGAGACAGCTTTCTCTTATATATAGGAGAATTTTAGTGGCTTTTATTTCAACAGGTGTTACCTTCAAGATATGCATTAACGATAAACAATGTGCTGTGGCCTTCTAGCCTAACAAAGCGGGAGGGCCCCGAGACCTGAAAATGCTCTGTGCAGAGGAAGAGCAGAGTAGGACGTGCTGGGTGACCGCGATTAGATTGCTTAAGGTAATCTCGCTGCAGGCATGAATTCCTATTAAATGCTGGGAGTGCCATCAAAGTTTGAAAATGGCTGTATTTCAAAACTCAGAAGACTCACTNTGCTGCAGAAGCTTAAACCACCCTTCTTCCCTTTGAGGAACTGCCATTATTTGAAACCCAGATAAAGAAAACATTTTCAAAAGCCGTTCTTTGCTCTCTCTCTTCTTTCACTCAGATTCCTTGAAGTGGTGGTTAAAGTGAGTCATTTTAAATTTGAAGATATATTTTTTGGTATATTGGAGGTTAAATTGTAAACAGGTCGCCTCTTCTTAAATTAAATAATCTCATATCCAGCTCCTGGTTATCTAAGGATATGGTGACTTAGTTTTCCTCTCCTTTTGTTTCTATGACATTATTTGAGATAATGTTTACCAAGGTACAAATTATATAATATAATAGAAATACAAAAGGCAGTGTAAAATATATGTACCCATTTCAACACACACATGTATTTTTTTTAAGGAACCACGGCATTTGCAGTTTTTCAGCGAATTTGGCAATAGTGATATTTATGTGTCACTGGCAGGCAAAAAAAAACACGGAGCACCGGCTAACTATGGATTCTGCTTTAAGGTACAGGCTTAATATTTTGCTAGATGAATAAAGCAAGCCTCAGCCTTTTAGGTAAGCTTGAGTTTCTTTTAATTTCTTTTAAAAAGAGACAGCTTTCTCTTATATATAGGAGAATTTTAGTGGCTTTTATTTCAACAGGTGTTACCTTCAAGATATGCATTAACGATAAACAATGTGCTGTGGCCTTCTAGCCTAACAAAGCGGGAGGGCCCCGAGACCTGAAAATGCTCTGTGCAGAGGAAGAGCAGAGTAGGACGTGCTGGGTGACCGCGATTAGATTGCTTAAGGTAATCTCGCTGCAGGCATGAATTCCTATTAAATGCTGGGAGTGCCATCAAAGTTTGAAAATGGCTGTATTTCAAAACTCAGAAGACTCACTCTGAATTCGTGTGGTTTTGTGAGGAAAAAGAAAAATAACCACCAGATTTATGTATTTTATTTTTTATCTAAAGATAAACATTTCCAGAATCGAGTGCAATAACCTAATGCATTTATCTTGTGTGTGTGGAGTCTTCCATAGTTAGAAATGTTCTGATTTTTGTTTTTTGGTAAGACTGTGACATATATAGCCAGTAAAACTGACTGAAATTTCTCCTGTCTGTTACTTAGTCTGCATTTTAANTGTATTTCAAAACTCAGAAGACTCACTCTGAATTCGTGTGGTTTTGTGAGGAAAAAGAAAAATAACCACCACATTTATGTATTTTATTTTTTATCTAAAAGATAAACATTTCCAGAATCGAGTGCAATAACCTAATGCATTTATCTTATGTGTGTGGAGTCTTCCATATTTAGAAATGTTCTGATTTTTGTTTTTTGGTAAGACTGTGACATATATAGCCAATAAAACTGAAATTTCTCCTGTCTGTTACTTAGTCTGCATTTTAAAAAAACATGGTCATCAATTCGAAGTAAAGTGTATTTTGAAATGTGCCCACCTGGATATGTTTAATGTACTTGTTTTATGTTTTATTTAAGTATTGTGTGAATTGCTTTTTAGTTCAATGCAAATTATTTTACAAATTTTACTATGGCTGTATTATTCAAATATTCACCTTTGTGCTGAGTAAGAATTCCAGCTTCCATAAGCAAAATTTATTGGCAAACATTTTGACAAGGAGTAAGAATGTTCTGAAAGTAGGTAGGGAAGAGAGACACAGCTGATACCTTCCTGGATGTATAGAAAGCACGTGTATTTTCAAAATGTGTATGCTAGTAAATTTAGCACAACTTTAAATTTATAATTATAAAACATCACCCATTTCATTTTAAGAAGGGCAGAATAATCAGGATCAGAATTAGTAGTTGTCATACCAGGCTTGGCGGAAAGTCTTATGTTCTGTCCTTTTCCTTTTCCTTGTTTTAAAATTGAGGTAAAATACATGTAACATAAAGCTAACCAAATTAACTCTTTTTTAATACGGACAAATTTAGGGGCATTGAGCACATTCAAAACATTGTGCAACTACCGCCTCTGTCTAATTCCTAAACATTTTCTTCACTCAGAATGAAACTCTGCCCAGTAAGCAGTTACTCCCAGCCCCTGGCAACCGTGTTTTGCCTCTATGGATTTACCAATTTGGATATTTCATACAAATAAAAGTGCCCAGCTATCTCGGTCAGTAGAGCGTGTGACTCTTAATCTCAGGGTCATGGGTTCAGGCCCCACGTTGGGTGGCACATGTTTTGGGGCATCCTCAGTAGCTCAGTCAGTATAGAATCTGCCTGCAGTGCAGGAGACCTGGGTTTGATCCCTGGGTTGGGAAAATCCTTGGAGAAAGAAATGGCAACCCACTCCAGTATTCTTGCCTGAAGACTCCCATGTACAGAGGAGCCTGGGAGGCTACTGCCCACGGAGTCACAAAGAATTGGACATGACTTAGCAACTGAACCGCCATACAAACAAAATCATACAATATGTGACATTTTGGATCTGGCTTCTTCACTTAGCATCATTTGTGTTTCATTCATGTTGAACTAGCAGCTTGTATCTGTACTTTGTTCTGTTTATGGCTGAGTAATATTCCATTGTAAGTGTATTGTTTAACATACACATAGATGTTAAATAAACAATTTGTTTATCCATTTATCCATTTGTGGGTATTTGGATTATTTCTACCTTTTACTGTTGTGAATAGTGCTGTTTTGAACATGTCTATACACATTTATTTGAGTAACAGTTTTTATTTATATATTTGTATGTATATACCTAAAAACGGATTTGCTGGACATATGGTAATTCTATGTTTAACTTTTTGATTAATTTCCAAAATGTTTTCCTCAGAGGCTAAACCACTTTATATTCCCACTAGGAATGTATAAGAATTCCAACTTCTCCATACCTCATGAACACATATTATTTTTCTTTTTTTTTAAATAGCCATCCTAGTGGGTATGAAGTAGTAGGAAGCAAGTGTTTCAAAGTAATTTAAAGCTTTGGATTAACTGTGAAATTTTCTTCCTTTTGTGTTATGGCAGAAAGTTACTATGGTTACCTTTTTATTAGAAATTTGTTTCTCAGATAGTCTATTGTCAAAATGGCTGTCATGATTTTTATTTCAGCAAATCTTATAATTATTAATTCTTTGAAACCCTCGTGATAAGTAGTCACTAATCACTTCTGTGTTGCTCTCATTGTCATAAAATGTAAAACAAACAAAATGAAAAAGAGAGAAGTACTTTAGAGTGTCTTGGAAACCAACCAGTCAAGGCAGCAGTAACTTGGTAAGCAGAGACACGCATTGGAATCACAGGAGGTGCTCTCTGAGGCTCCGTGTGCCCAGCTGCATCCTCGGGGACCCCGAGCTAGTGACTGAGTTCCAAGTGTCTGCCTGATTAAGAACCACTGACTTCACCCAGGCCCTCCTTTCACAGATAAAGAAGCTGGCACTATTTGGAAGACTTTCTTCCATCCTAGTTATGGTAGAGAAAATATCTTAAGGTCTCTGATTTTCTCTCCCCTTCCATCAGAACTCTGGAAGTCTAGCTAGGCTGATTGAGGAGATACCTTCCAACCTTGTTTAGCACGACTTTCTCCCTTCTCATGGGCTCAGATTCAGATACCCAGCACAGAAGCAGGTGGTAAACCCACTTCCTTTAAAAGTCCTTCAGTGACTCTAACATGCCATTGATTTTATTAGGTTGCTCCATTATTTTTATGAAACTGGAAAGATAAGAATTATGCCGATAAAATTATGATGTGAGGTTTCCCATCACTTGTAATTTTTATTTTCATTTGAGTATTTAGATTTATTTAGGCCTGTAGTCAGTTGTCAATTTTGTATATGTACACACACACACACACATATGAAATAAATTAGCTAAGGTATTCGTGAAACTTCTTCATATTCTCAATCGGACTTTTCTGAATCATTTTCATCTCAGAGTCATGGATACTTACATTTTCCACAGATTATCCAGCTCTGTGCCTTCAAGAGCTTTGGGAAGGCAGATGAGTGTTCTGCCATGGTCTATGAGGTTCTTTCTAGCCACTGGCAATCCCTTGGCAAGGTTTGATGCTAATGACTTTTTAATCCCGTCAGTTTCAGGCTATGGCAAGTTGCTTGGTCCAGAGTGAATATAAGATGCCATAGGTTATAATACAGATTGTTAATCTAAAAACAGATGTGTGTCTGAGAAATGATGAAATATACTGAAAGCTTTGTTCTTTTTATATCCAGAATGCTCAGTTTCTGGAAGATTGTGCCTTCTTATTGTTTGACTCTTCTCAGTCTCTTTCAAGTCCCAGATGCCCAGTTTAAAGAGGCTGTGTTGTATCAGTTTTCTATAGCTGCTGTAACACATTACTACCAGCATAGTGGCTTAAAACACATAATTATTATCCTTCACCTCTGTCATTCAGACATCGGAAATGGGTCTGTTGGCCTAAAAAGATGTCAACAGGGCTCCATTCTCTTTTGGAGGCTTTTAAGGGAGGATCTGTTTTCTTGCCCTTTCCAGCCTTTGGAGACTGCTCATGACACCTTCCTCCACCCTTAAAGGCAGCAATATCTTGCTGAGTTCTTTCCATGCTCCCTTTTTTCTGGTTCTCTCTTCTGGCTCTGGATAAGGACACTTGTGATTACACTGGATCTAGCAGGATCACCTAAGACAATCATGTCATTTCAAAGTCAGCTGATCAACACCCTTAATCGTATCTGCAACCTTATTTCCCCTTTGCCAGCTAGCCTAGCAACCTACTCGAGTATCCTTGCTTGGAGAATTTCATGGACAGAGGAGCCTGGTGGGCTACAGTCCATGGGGTCGCAGAGTCGGACATGACTGAGTGACTTAACACACACACAGTTAGCCTGATGTATTATATTCACAGGTTCCAGGATGTGGACATATATGGCCCATTATTCTGCTACCACATCCATGTTCTCTGTTTGTTTCAATTATGGCAGAGCTTTTCCAGATGAGGCTGAAAATACAGTCCAGCATCAGTGAAGTCCTTTAGCATGGAACCAATGAGAAACCACCATGGAATCAAGCAAGAAAGTGATATGATCTGTTTTACATTTTAAAATAATCAGTTACAGGAAGCCTGGGCCTGCCAGCACAGACACATTTGAGACTGTCTAATAGGGGACTGGCACCTTGTTGTCAGTGAGGTGCTGATTTGATCCCCATGGCTGGTGCAGCTGGGCTCACCTAGGGTTAGAGGTAGCTTTTGATCATCTCCTTTGGTTGTCTATTGTGTTATTTCCACAGTTTATCAGCAAGGAGCAGGGGAAGACTAGTCTATGTTATATTGGCTCAACCAGAAGTACCCTTCTTATTTCTATTTTATGCTGTTTATTAGATATAGTATCCCCCAAGAATTTTGGCCTCTTGCTTTATTTTCCTTTCTTTATCATATATACATGTAAACTCTTCATGTAGCAACAAACAGAAATATTCCCATTCTCTCTGAAGAAATTCCATTTCCATATAGAATCAGGAAAAAATCAGAGACTTAGAAAAGGGGAGATTTGTTCATGTAGAGTGGCTCAGATACATGGTGTCTTTCCCCCTTCCCCTCAGTTAGAACTCTTTAACATATTTTGGTGCCTTGTTGCCCCTCCATAGGACAGGGAAGTATTAAGGTGATTCATGCCCTACCCCTTGACCAGAGTTAACTGCCTACTAAAGACTTTCAGCAGCACAGAAGCAACTTCCTAAAGCCAGGGGTGTTGGGGACAGAACATCTTTGAAGAAAACAGTCTTATTAGTAGATGGCAGACTTTTCACTGCAGGTGAATAAAAGGTGTCCAGGCAGCACGTACTTGTGAAAGTGTGGGTTGGAGTCTATTATATATTCTTCAAAATGAACTTGACTAGAAATTAAGCTCCTCTGTCTTCTTTTTAAAGTGATGGTATGCTTAGAGTTGATTTAAAATAAATTTCATTAGATCCTATTAATGTCAATCAAACCTTAAATTAAAAAATAACTTTTAGAAGTTGGGAAATAATTGGATAAAGCAGTCAACACAGAGAATTTTAAATGACTCTGGGTTTGTATTCATATTAAAAGCAAAATCTTGAAAACAGTGACTTCCCTCGCCCCCCTCTGACTTTCTGCCTAATTACCAAATACATCCACATTGCTGGAATTGCTTTCAAGAAAATAGTTTTTAGTAGAGAAGTAGCTCTGTTGGAATGTTTAAATGGAATTCATCCTAAGGGTAATATTTGTTTCCATGGTGGTTTCAAAGTCTTTTATATAGGACCTACTTTTAAGTTCATAATGACTCCATGAAATGGAGAGAATTATAGAGGGTAGCAGAAAAGAAAATAATAATAAGCCTATCTGTTCCATTGGTTTCTTCCTTCCTTTTTTTTTCTTTTTTTAAGGGAGTAACAAATCTAAGGGGGTTATTTTCCGGTTTCAGATGAGGGCTCCTGCAAGATGTTTGGCCATGGCAGTTGACATTCTTAGTGTTTCTCAAACTAATAATCCAATTATAATCCAGACCCACTTTCTTATCGTAGCCTGGCAGTCTGGTTCTCATGATGCTACCTCTTGAAAGTAAAGATTGTGTAATCTACTGCTCTTTACATTGTATGCCATGACCCTTTGTCTGAAATCAGCCTGATGCCCCAACATTTTGATTCCCAGAAGTTAAAGTTAAAAATTAAACAACGGCCTAAGAGTGTTGTTACCAGAGGATGGTACAGTGCCAGGAATCTTCAAAAGACAGTGTAATTCATCAGTCAGTCATTGAAGAGTTATGGTAAATTTTACCCAGTCCTGCTTAGGATGTATGTCAGATTCTTAGAGTCTTTGTATCATAAACTCAGGAAGACTTCCCAAGTGAGCTATCTTATCACTAGGCGATATACCATTCCACATAGTTTTGGTGCTATTGACACTAAGAATAATGAGTAGGAATATCAATTCCAGATCTTTGTATTGTGAGCTAGAACTTAAGTGTGGGTCCCAATAACAACCATTTTTAAACTGTCCTATTTAGAATGTAAAATTTTATCTTTCAAAATTTTGGTTGCTTATTTGTTTTAATGAAAGCTTGTAATTTTCATTTTTATATTGATGTATAATGAATGAAAGTATTTATTTTCATGAGTTATGTATGTGGTAAAAGTGGTGGGACTGTGTTTTTATTTATTTATTCTGCAGTATGGCATGCAGCTGTACCAGAATTACATGCATCCATATCAAGGCAGAAGTGGCTACAGTTCTCAGAGTATATCTCCCATGGTAAGGACCAAGTTTTTGAACCTACATTTAATTTTATATTTACATTACATTAATTTGCAATCACGTTACATTATAAATGTACATTACATTTCTTTTCTTTTTTTTTTTTTGGTCAAGTAAAGTAACTTTTGGACAGCTTTTTACCATGTTATATTAAACTATTTACTTTTGGAACTTATATGAGTGCAGCCTATGTGATAAAATCAAATAGTGGGGCATACATTAAGTAGTCACTTAAAATGATGTTTTATGTTAAAGAAAAATTTTAAATATTTGAAAGAATTATGAGAGTCATTGTNTTTTTTTATCTTTTTTTTTTTTTTGGTCAAGTAAAGTAACTTTTGGACAGCTTTTTACCATGTTATATTAAACTATTTACTTTTGGAACTTATATGAGTGCAGCCTATGTGATAAAATCAAATAGTGGGGCATACATTAAGTAGTCACTTAAAATGATGTTTTATGTTAAAGAAAAATTTTAAATATTTGAAAGAATTATGAGAGTCATTGTGTGTCATTACATTGAGGATTAGATCTTAAGATATTTTATAGAACACTCCTCGAGAGTGTAGATATTTCTTAATTATTGATTTGATTGTAGGTTTATTTATTTAATATTAATTCTGGGATTATCATAGCCTGTGACTTCTTTTGCATTCTGACTTTCTAACAATAATATTTTTAAAGTTTCAGGTCCTTGAAAAACATACTGCTCTCCAGGAAACCCCAAAGATGCAAGCCAAAATATTGGTTGTGCATTACTTTAAGACTAGCACCGCTTCACAAGTTTATCCTAAATGGCACTTGGATATTTATACACAGATACATCTTTCCCCGTCTTTGGGACCTCATTTTAATTTCCTGTGCATTAACAAGAAATTTATTTTTGAACCTAAAGTTTATGTTCTGCTGTTTTTGGTTGTGCTCTTTACTGTTGAGTATATTGGAAATTTGGACGTATGAGCTTGTATGACAAATCAGCTAACGTGCTGCGTTTACACTTAGGTTAAAACATGCTTTTCATGGCTGTGACCAAGGGAGGTGCATTTTTGCATATGGTAACATAGCAGATAAAACGCTCAAGTCTAGGAATGAGGCATGAAATAATGTCGATTATGTATCCTGATAGACTAATATGGAAAAAGATTTCCAATTCTGTAGTTACGGTGTTTTTAAGGAAGAGTAACTTTTCATTTTTATATCTATTACTTTTTAGCCCTAAAATAAGAAAGTAAGGAATGTAATGAATTTTTATAAAAGCAGTAGCTTTAAGGTGAGAATTTTTATAATTTTTCAGCTTACCCTAATCTTTTAATTCATGTATATATGAATAATGAATTTTATTATCTTAATCCTTTTCTAAATCCTTCTAAATTTCTTTCAGAGTCTAAAGTTATTAGGATGAGCGTGTTAATAGCAGCCATGATTTGGAGGCAATTATTATTTAGTATCCTCTTAATCATAGGGAAAAAATGCTATAAAATAAGTCCTTTCCAGTCTCATCATTGTCATTAATATACAAGTATAGTATTATTGTTGCTTCTTTCCATTGAAACTGATTCTACTGTTGATCAGTAAACCTATGACAGTTCAGTTAATGTAGCTTTATTTGTTCAACACCTTGTATAAGAAAAGACACTCCTTGAGTCTTGAATTTGGCTGTAAACAGGAGTTCAAGGACAAGAGGTTTAAATCTCTGTGATGAGGACAAGGACCTAGTCCTATATGGCAGCTGACATGATCAGACAAAATGGCATCTCTACTCTTCTTAATGTTCACAAAGGAAACCTAGAAGATTGGGGAGACATTTGTGTTTACTTTGATATGTATACAGAATCCCAGGATAATTTCTAGATGAGAGAATCAGTGACCTCACCTGCCTCTGTGGGTTTTCATCAAGGCAGCATGTTCAAGGAACAGCAGGAAAAACTTTGCCTACTTTAGTTATAGTTTTAAGGGACAATATTGTCTTCTTCTCCAGGGATTCATTTTGAGAAGGGAAATGAGAAAAAAATTATCATACCACAATGAACATCTTAACTATATACAGCATACAGTAGCTACCCCATCAGGCTTTGAAGGGAGAATCATCAGCAGATATTTCAAGAAGCAGATATTTGGTCTTTTTTTAGGACAAAAAAAAGAATTCATTTAAAGGAACATTTATTAGTTAGACCCTGGCCAGAATGAGGGGATGGGAGAAGCAAGTCAACTGAAGTTCTTATGTATTGTTTCCCATATTTGACCTTGAGCTAGACATTCCCAATTGCATTTTCTTCCCTGTACCTCCCATCCCGTGGTACAGAAAAGAACCTTAGATAGGGCCTGTCACTCTTTTTACCAAGAGTGTGACTTTGGTTGAGTCACTGCTGTCCTGCAGTATAAAATAAGGCAGGGTGGTTGTGTGATCTGTAGAAATGATTGCACCTCTGATGTCCTGTGGCTCTGTATGACACTGGTGGGAGGACAGTATCTGAGGAAATTCTGTGCCCTCTTACTATGGCCTGCACTGCATGTTTCTGTGAAAGTCAGTTGCTCAGTCGTGTCTGACTCTTTGCAACCCCATGGACTGTAATTCTGTCCACGGAATTCTCCAGACAAGAGTACCAGAGTAGGTTGCCATTCCCTTTTCCAGGGGATCTTTCTGACCCAGGGATTGAACTAGGGTCTTCTACATTGCAGGCAGATTCTTTACCATCTGAGTCCCCAGGGAAGCCCTGGAGTGGCAGAAACTTAGTTAACTAGTTGCTGCTTAGCTAAGCTGCCTGAAAAACATTTCATGGCCCAGCCTCACTCAAAAGTGTTTGGATCTGGTCTCAAGGTTGATCTGGATAATGGAGGGTGTACTCAGGCTCTTTCTTTCTTAAAGAGAGGCATGCTGTTAAATATCGGACTTTTATTTTTTGGGCTTGGCCTGTTTATCCACCACATGGAAGAGCTAGAAAAAGGGACAAATAGTTGAGAAATACACTGATTCTGAATGTTAACAATGTCGCTTTCCTATGTGAAAGAAATTGAGCTGAAAATGACCTTTTGGTTCAAGTCAGATTTTGCTTCACTTCCATTTCTTTGTCCACCAAAGGTAAACTATTAATTTTTCATCTACCACCTGCCATTCAGTAGAAAACATTTGCTCTATTTCTGTGTGTTCCTCTAGCGTAGTTAATGTAGCAAATGAAAATACTTATTTGTATTGTAGACTCCCTACTTAAGGTCAAGTAATTATGGAACATGGGATCTTGTTTTACATTTCAGCCTGTCATACTATAGGGAAAAAAATGAGAAGCAAATTAAGAACAACTGCTTATGTTTATTTTTCTTTCCTAACAGTATTTTTATGTTATCAGAGTCTTGTGATTACAGAGGCCATCTTGGCATGTGAAGACAAATATATTATATGGATAAAGCTATCATTATGATTGAGATTAGTTACTCTGTGGCTTGGGCAGGTGGAAGCTTTTCATTAATGTCGGCAAAGCAAAAGTATATCCGACTGGTCCACCACCCAGCACAGAAGATCATGGGGTGAGAAGGGCAAAGTAAGGTGTGACAGCAAATAGAGATTACAGAGACAGCATCTGTCTGGAAAGAGCAGCTGTCAGTTACAAAAACTCCTGTAACAAATGAAAGATTGCGTGCTGGATCTCCACAAATAAAGATGAACCATAATAAGATTGTGGACCACTACAGCAAGGTTTCGAGAGGAAGTAATAAATGCTAACAAAGTGGGGCGTGTAACACAGAGATAAATGACCCCCCCTCCCATTTTTGTATGAACCAGGTTTTGTTTCAAGCAGACATTTGACTAGAGTCTGCTAGACGAAGCAGGATATGGCAGAAACCATGTGGAGAGAGAGGCAAAATGGCCTTAATCCAGGAGTCTCCAGGTGTATGTTGGCTCATCCTTTACCATGAAAACTTTTTTTGTGTTTTGTGTGTGTGTGTGTGCATGCACTCAGTTGTGTTCGGTTCTTTGCAACCCCATGGACTGTAGCCCATCAGGCTTCTCTGTCCATGGAATTTTCCAGGCAGGAATACCAGAACAGGTTGCCATTTCCCTTGGGGCATCCTCCTGACCCAAGAATTGAGCATCTGTTTTGTCTCCTGGATAGGCAGGCAGATTCTTTTGCACTGGCTCCATCTGGGAAGCCCGTTTTTTTTATGTTGCTGTTCTGTTAATGACCAGTGGGGAAAACCTATTAAACATTGCCCATGCTGGTTTATGGGCTTCCTAGTTGGCACTATGGTAAAGAACTCACCTGCCAATGCAGGAGATTTAAGAGACATAGATTTGATTCCTGGGTAGGGAAGATCCTCTGGGGGAGGAAATGGCAACCCACTCCAGTATACGTGCCAGGAGAATCCCATGGACAGAGGAGTCTGGTGGACCACGGACTCACTTCAGCTCAGTTCAGTCACTCAGTTGTGTCTGACTCTGCAACCCATGGACTGCAGTATGCCAGGCCTCCCTGTCCATCACCAACTCCTGGAGCTTACTCAAACTCATGTCAGTGGAGTCGGTGATGCCATCCAACCATCTCATCCTCTGTTGTCCCCTTCTCCTCCCACCTTCAGTCTTTCCCAGCATCAGGGTCTTTTCCAAAGAGTCAGTTATTCACATCAGGTAGCCAAAGTACTGGAGTTTCAGCCTCAGCATGAGTCCTTCCAATGAATATTCAGACTGATTTTCTTTAGGCGGGACTGGTTGGATCTCCTTGCAGTCCAAGGGACTCTCAAGAGTCTCCTCCAACACCACAGTTCAAAAGCATCAATTCTTCACTGCTCAGCTTTCTTTATAGTCCAACTCTCACATCTATTCATGGCTACTGGAAAAAACGAAAGCTTTGACTAGATGGACCTTTGTTAGCAAAGTAATGTCTGTGCTTTTTAATATGCTGTCGGAAAAGGTGATGGCACCCCACTCCAGCACTCTTGCTTGGAAAATCCCATGGGCGGAGGAGCCTGGTGGGCTGCAGTCCATGGGTTCGCGAAGAGTTGGACATGACTGAGAGACTTCACTTTCACTTTTCACTTTCCTGCACTGGAGAAGGAAATGGCAATCCACTCCAGTGTTCTTGCCTGGAGAATCCCAGGGACGGGGGAGCCTGGTAGGCTACCGTCTCTGTGGTCGCACAGAGGTGGACACAACTGAAGCGACTTAGCAGCAGCAGCAGCAGCAGGTTCATCATAACTTTTCTTCCAAGAAAGCAAGCATCTTTTAATTTCACATCTACAGTCACCATCTGCAGTGATTTTGGAGCCCCCCAAAATAAAGTCTGTCACTGTTTCCATTGTTTCCCTGTCTGTTTGCCATGAAGTGATGGGACCAGATGCCATGATCTTAGTTTTCTGAATGTTGAGTTTTAAGCCAACTTTTTCACTCTCTTTCACTTTCATCATGAGGNGGCTGCAGTCCATGGGTTCGCGAAGAGTTGGACATGACTGAGAGACTTCACTTTCACTTTTCACTTTCCTGCACTGGAGAAGGAAATGGCAATCCACTCCAGTGTTCTTGCCTGGAGAATCCCAGGGACGGGGGAGCCTGGTAGGCTACCGTCTCTGTGGTCGCACAGAGGTGGACACAACTGAAGCGACTTAGCAGCAGCAGCAGCAGCAGGTTCATCATAACTTTTCTTCCAAGAAAGCAAGCATCTTTTAATTTCACATCTACAGTCACCATCTGCAGTGATTTTGGAGCCCCCCAAAATAAAGTCTGTCACTGTTTCCATTGTTTCCCTGTCTGTTTGCCATGAAGTGATGGGACCAGATGCCATGATCTTAGTTTTCTGAATGTTGAGTTTTAAGCCAACTTTTTCACTCTCTTTCACTTTCATCATGAGGCTTTTTAGTTCATCTTTGCTTTCTGCCATAAAGGTGGTGTCATCTGTATATCTGAGGTTATTGATATTTCTCCCGGCAATCTTGATTCCAGCTTGTGCTTCATCCAGTCTGGATGTACTCTGGATGTTTCTCATGATGTACTCTGCATATAAGTTAAATAAGCAGGGTGACAATATACAGCCTTGATGTACTCCTTTCCTGATTATATACCAGTCTGTTGTTCCATGTCCAGTTCTAACTGTTGCTTCTTGACTGGCATAAAGATTTCTTAAGAGGCAGATCAGGTGGTCTGGTATTCCTTTCTCTTTCAGAATTTTCCACAGTTTGTTGTGATCCACACAGTCAAAAGCTTTGGCATAGTCAATAAAGCAGAAATAGATGATTTTCTGGAACTCATTCGCTTTTTCGATAATCCAACAGACTGTGACCTATAGGGTCACAAAGAGTTGGACACAACTGAAGTGACTTAGCATGCATGCACATGCTGGTTTTGGATATTTTGTCTTTTGGAGAGGTTTAATTCCTGTAAACCGAGTGTCACTTGTAATCATAGAGTTTGACAAGTTTTTTTTTTTTTTTTAGGATGCATTATTTAAGATGACACATTTTTAAGAAAGATGGTTGTGAATTAGAGTCCTAAACAAAGAAAAAATAAAATAAGGTCCATGTTTGGGGTGTTTTATTTTCACAATCAGAGACTATGAATAAAAAAATAATTGGCAAAAATGACTTTCTTGTTTAAAATTATGTTTATTTAACAATGTTTTCCTTTTCTATTGTTTCTTTCATCATTCATACTAAGTTTTGCAACTCTCATTTTGCCATGTTTATGCCCATAAGATGAAGAAACATTCACATACTAAATCATAGAAATTTTAATATTATGGAATTATCTGAATTATTTCATTAAATTTCATTTTCTAAGTTAGAGCAAAGTTGATGTGATAAACTTTTAAAATACATGTTGCTTTATTATAAAATATGAGTACTGTTTCTTTCTAAAGAAGTAATGTAAGTCAATCTGTTATAGCTTTAGTGTATCTTGAATCTTAATAAAAGCTGTTTTATAAGTAGATAGATTTAACATTTAAATAATCGTTGATGAATTTCAAAGCATAATAGATGAATTTGGAAGCGATGGATATTTTTAGCCATATGAAGGGTTATTTTTTTGTAAGTTGGTTTTTTTCTGCTTAAATGAATACAAAGATATAGGGTTGCTTTAGGAGAAAGACATACCTACCTTGAAAGCTATTAATTTCTCTTAATTCAGTGACCTTAACAAATAACTGTGTAACTTACTTAAATTATTTTATAGCATCATTTCCTATTCAATATATATTGTTAACTTTTTAATTTTCTGCTAGTTACCTTTGGAACCGTATCCTAAAATGGAAATGTATTGCCAGCAAAGAACTGAAAGGTAACTTCAAAGGTATTTTCAAGGTAAAAAAAAAAATGTGCTTTTTTCCAGAGAAGTATATCAGAGAATTCCCTGGTAGCAATGGACTTCTCAGGCCAGAAAACCAGAGTTATAGAAAATCCCACTGAAGCCCTTTCTGTTGCAGTTGAAGAAGGACTAGCTTGGAGGGTACAGATTAGCTTCATGTTCTTCAGAATTTTATGATTTGAATTTGTTTCACCCCGAAAGTTGAAATTTGTTCCCCACTTCCTTATGCAGAAAAAAGGATGTTTGCGCCTGGGCAGTCACGGTAGCCCCACTGCGTCCTCACAGAGCTCTGCCACAAGCATGGGTATGTCTGCGCAGTCGCTGTGGCCGGCTGGGCGGGAAGGTTGCATTTAGATGCAGCCACTGAGGGGCCAGGGTCAAAGGACATGTCATTAGACTATGATCATTTCAAACAAATCTTGTATTACCCCACTTTATTTCTCCAGCTATCCACCGGTCCCAACCATGGTTTCACCACAAAATTTCTAGAGAGGAAGCTCAGCGATTGATTATTCAGCAAGGTCTAGTGGATGGGTAAGTTACATTTTGAATAGCACTGATTTTTGATTTCTCCTATAATCAGTAATTACTTATTCAACACACAGAGAGAGTTTTGATTTCAGCTTAATAAAACAAAAGTGACTTTGTGCTGTAAGGATGGCTACCACTGAGTCTTACTAATACCTAGACCATACCTGTTACATAGTGGTTGCGTCGTCTTTGTCCATAAAGAAGATAGTTGAATAGGATTCTCTGGTCTTAAACAGTGGTAGTTAATATTTTCCCATTCTGAGCATCTCAGATATTAGTCGGTGGGGGAAAAACTGAACATGTTTTGGCGTGTCAACATTTTGATGTGAATTGATTAGTACGATGGCAAAGCACAGTTTGTGTCATGAGAAAACAGCATCTTACAAAACCACGAACCACATCTTACACGTTACACTTTTTTTTAAGTTTGTGGAGGGTGTGTTAAAACATAAAAGTAAAGTAAAAAGCTGTTTCTTATGTACTTAGACTATTTCATGTTTTTCTGTTTATATCCCATTTCTTTCCTCTAAATTTTAAGTTTCAGGTAATATACACCTATGAAAATAGTACTTTTTGACTTTTCTCATGTTATCTTTTAGCGGGATACCATAGAAGACACAGGAGAAGTAGAAAATTTGTTATGCAAGATTTATGTCTAAAGAATTTTATTCTTCTCAAATTCCTCAATGTTACAGATACTTCCTATAATATAATATTAGCTGAATTTTATTCCTCAATTCAGTACAGATTAAGGAGGTTGTATTGAGGTTTGGATGGGAAATAAAACCAGCATCAGTTTCAAGTGGTAATGGGATCTTATATCTTCAAGGGTTGGATTAAGGTGATGGCAAGATTTCAAGGTGATGGCAAGATTTCAAGGTGATTTAATACAGACATTTGGACAAAAATGCGTTTTCATGTAGAAGATTATTAATAGCAAGTCAGCATTTCAGTAGACTCTAAATAAGAAAAGATTTCAGTATATTCTGCATGGAACTAGATCTTTTTAGATTAAATCTGAACAATCAGCAGAATTACCATCTGATAAGACCAACAAAAGAAATAAATCACAAAGGATTGTCAAAATATTTTGGAGGATTATAATTTTCCTTATTTTTGAGCCCAGTTTTTTTAATTGAATGACATAACTGCATAAAGAATGACAGTATCATTATGTTTTACGCTTTTTAATTAAAAAAAATTGTTTTTGGTGTTCCTTTTGGAAAGATGTGATGCTGTCAGGCAGTCCACTAGGTGGTAGTGTTGATCCACTCAGGAATCAGGAATGGGGAGAGAGTTTGAGCTTGACTGACCAGGGAAACTCCCTTTTGTCCCATCTCCCAGAGATGTAATGTCAGAATCACACAGCACAGATGAAATGGATAATCTTGTCAGACGTCTGTGATGGCTCACATTTGGCTATCTCTTTCCCCAGGCACAGTGAGATCAGTATTGGAGTCACCAGTGGGGACTGTTCCCACAGTCTGTTTGCCAGCAATTAATACAAAGACGGTGATGCACTGAGTTGCCAGTTAATAAGAATCCACGCCTGGCCACATTTTTCTTAGGCCATTAGGACATGTCTTGTTTTTGGTCTGTTATAGAGACTTTGTGCTACCTTTTTCAAGGCTGAAGTAAATATTGTTTAGATGTTTCTTTTACTAAAAATATTTTGCTCAAACAGTTAGTAAATGATTTCAGGATTGATTTTTTAGAATATATTCAGTTTCAGTTGTGTGTAATAGTAGGAACCAGAATCAAAAAAAAAAAAAAAAAAAGGATCCAGTATAGAAGAGTGGGTTTAAAATTTTTTAATTCTATAAATTTTCTTTCTACAGGACCTTACATGACCCAGAAGTAACAGTATGTTAATGATTCATTCTCTGTATCAAAGAGTTGCATATGATTACCCAGCTTCCCAATGGAAAAAGGACTTGGCAGTAATTGTTGATGCCAGCATAGCTTTATATTGGTTATTGTGAGCAAAAAATCTGACAAATGACTGTGTATTTATACTATTAAAGTTAAATTCATTCCAATGATAATTTTATAGTTTTAGAGTATATCATACCATATTGTTTACCATGTTGGATAATCCCATCATTGAATACACAGTAAAGGAAAACTCTGGCTACATTTAGGAATATACTTCCTGGATTTGGTATAGGCTATATTTCTATGAAATCCATGAATAAATTAGAAAAAATATTGAAATTCCTTCTCTCTTTTTAGAGTTTTCTTGGTACGGGATAGTCAGAGTAACCCCAAAACTTTTGTACTGTCAATGAGTCATGGACAAAAAATAAAGCACTTTCAAATTATACCAGTAAGTATTTGTGATTTCTTATTCATGTATTAGAAATGATCTTAATGTATAAGCTTTTGGAGACTTTAGTTTTCTTTGGTTCTTTTATTAAATATAATATGGGAGCTTGTGCTTTGACTAGAGTTAAGTATGGCAGAAATGGTTTTATGAGTCTGAATTAATATAAGAAATACAGGAATTGTAAAAATTAAATTTCCCTTTTCTCATGAAATATGATTTGGTAATATTGTATTAGACCCCATGCCACCTATTATTAAAAGGCCACTGAAAACTCTTTCTCCTGAAATCTACTAGTGGTTCTTTAAAAACCATTATTTTAAAGCCCATTCTCCTCTCTTGTCCCAAAAATGTTTGTTTGTAGTTTTGTTTATAATCATCATTATGGATATGTAAGCAGGTGTTGTAGCACTGGAGACCGTTATTTAAACTATTGTGAACACCTTTAAAAAATGTAACTCTGCTTCCAGGTGGCACAGCTTGCTTTGAAATTTTGTTGTTGTTGATATTGCTTCTGCTGCGTCTGTGTGTGTGTGTGTGCGCATGTATGCATGTAGTCTGTGTATTAGACCCAGATAGTGTGGAACAGAGATCTAGTCTACCTTCAAGAAAGTATTCACATGAAATTGCTGAGTTGCTAGTGTTTTCTTTTTTCAAATGAACTCTTTTTGAAATTATCCAATCCAAATGAAGTTTCTTCCTGACTGTATTTGATTATGTGAGTGACATCCCTGGCAAGTTATGAATTGCTTAATGCCGGAAGATCTCAATGCAAAGGGAGGGGGGGAACACAACAAATCAACCTGTCATTCCATTAACATAATGTTTGACTGACTGCTCCAGAATCAATTTACTGATACAAATTCTGGTGGATATTCATTTTTAAATATACAGAGTGAGGCTTTAGGTAGACAGCAATTCGAAATGGAAATTGTTTTCTGAGGGTAGGCATACTAAAATCTTTTGTTTACTCCTACACTAAATAGTGCAGATTTCTCACTGTGTACTGTATTGATGCAGACTTGTCCTACTATTCTAACTACAGAACGTTCAGAGAATTAAAGATACAAGAAGTAGAGCCACACTGCTTACCTTGGGATCAGATGATATTTCCTTTAAATGAAAGTAAAGTTACAGAAAAGAAGTGGATGTGCCAGAACTTTCTTTTCACTGTCCTTTAGTATTATAAATGTGTCAGTTTTCGCATTTAAAGATGCAGTGTGCAATAGAACATGACTGACTTTCTGCGTAGTTTTTTCCCTTCTTACAGGTTTGTTGTTTTTCCTGTTTCAGGTGGAAGATGATGGTGAGATGTTCCACACCCTAGATGATGGACATACAAGATTTACGGATCTAATCCAGTTGGTGGAGTTCTATCAACTCAATAAGGGCGTTCTTCCTTGCAAGCTGAAACATTATTGTGCTAGGATTGCACTTTAGCCAAACCAGAAGTGACTTGTTAAACTGCTGAGGAGAAAGAACTCAAGAAAAAGACCATAAATAAGGGTGAAGGCATTGCCATGGTGAAAATAATCTGTTTCACCTACAATTACAAAAAATAGTTTGTACATTACAAATAATTCAAGATTTGGATTGACATTACCTTCATCGTTTAAAAATTCATTAGTTAAAATTAAACCTCAGAAGAAATGATTTGGTGTGTTCTTGTGTGATTTTATATGATTATAATATTTTCTTCAAATGTGCATAATTTAGACATCTTTCTGTCCTTATTTACTATAGCAGCATTAGAATTCTCAACCACATAATGTGAAAAGAATTTGAGGCTCAGAATGAATTATTTGTGGACTGAGTTTCAATTATACTACTGTTTTTATAACTTAAGAAGTATGATAAAAATTTGAGTTATCAATTAAAAGAAGCTACTTGAAACCTGTTAATAAAACTAAAAACTATTTTGAATTGTATATTTTCTGAGTTTATTATAACCTTAAGATCAAATCATATTTTGAAATAACAGTTTAAATTATTTTGAAATATATTGATTTTTCAGAATGACTTTTATTACATATTATTAATTATACCATAATGTTTACACTGGTATTGTACCTATCAGTGACATTATTTATGGCATTTATTTAAGGATTGACTGTGACTATCTACCTGTTTTCAAGAAAATGATCAAAATGTAAAAAACGAAAAAGATCAAAATGTAGAAGGGACTTAGATAATTTGCACATGCTTTCTCATGGCATGTAAATTTATGACAGTGTAACATTTTCACCTTAATATTTCCCATTTGCCCCATGCTGTAACTTCCAGAAGATTCTTTAGATCCTTATACAGCTAGATCATTAACCTGATCAAAATATTAAAATCAAAGATGTAAAAATCTATTAAGATTCAAATAGGTGAATCCATGCTATTCTCTTTTCATACCCACTTTTCAGTTTCTTACCTTGGCAACATCACTATGGAAGACAAAGGTTTCGGAAGGTTGTGACACCAGCCTCCCTTATCAGCTTCCTGAGACCATCTAGAAAGCTTTTGTTGGGATTCTATCTGTATTTTTCCTACTTTTTGTGAGAAGGGTATTCAGTGTTCTAAAAAAGGATGAGAAGTTAAACAGCAAAGAAACATTAACATAATACACAACGTTGCCCATCTGCTCTGATCCTTGTAAAACATTGTGGGAAAGTTAAGATTTTTTTAAGAATAATATTTCAAAAATACATACTTTAGTTTTAAATAAAATCTATACATTTTTAGTAAAAGAGCATCTGAAAATATTCACAAAATGCTAAGAAAATCAGCTGTTACTAGAAAAGAATTATTGACAGAATTTAAAAGTACTCAATTAATTTTTAGCCAGTTCAAACCTAATTCTTAAAACACCAAAACTTAGAACACAAATCTGATGTTATCAAAGATTGATCTGCCCATATATATATACCTATGGCTGATTCATGTTAATATTTGGCAGAAACCAATAAAATTCTGTAAAGCAATTATTCTTCAATTAAAAAATAAATGAATAAATAAAAATCTTAAAAACACCGAAAAAAGAGATAGATCTGGTGTTTTACAAAGGCTTGGATGACACACAGGATCTCTAAATAGAAGAGCAAGAGGTAAACACACTTGACTCTTTCAACCTTGTAGGATATCTTGGATTATTTCTGATTTATAAAAATGCTTTGTTTTGAATTGATATGCATTTTCTTGTTTTGCAGCAGGGTCAAACTGACAGTATCAGAATGTCCTGTCTTAAATGCTAGACTCTCATAAATTGACCAACATGTGCTTGTCTTCACTGTTGTGTCTCTAGCTTCATTCATTATCTAAATTTATTATTGTGGAGCCCAGAATATTTCAAACAGAATTGCTTACTTTGATCTTAAAGCATGAGCCAAGAAAAATTATTGAGGAAAGGTTGACATTATCCTTTCTGATTCTTTCTGATAAAGAATTTTGAACAGGTGTTAATTAGTATATATACCTTATAAAAAATTAAATCTGAGAGTGTCAGATATCCAGAGTTAGTACAGTGGCACCCCACTCCAGTACTCTTGCCTGGAAAATCCCACGGACGGGGGAGCCTGGTGGGCTGCAGTCCATGGGGTCGCTAAGAGTCTGACATGACTGAACGACTTCACTTTCACTTTTCACTTTCATGCACTGGAGAAGGAAATGGCAACCCNGTGTTGTGGGAAGAGGGTGTTTGCTATGACCAGTGTGTTCTCTTGCCAAAACTCTATTAGTCTTTGCCCTGCTTCATTCTGTACTCCCAGGCCAAATTTGCCTGTTACTCCAGGTGTTTCTTGACTTCCTACTTTTGCATTCCAGTCCCCTATAATTAAAGGACATCTTTTCACTTCATGGCAAATAAATTGGAAAACAATGGAAACAGTGAGAGACTATATTTTGGGGGCTCCAAAATCACTGCAGATGGTGACTGCAGCCATATAGTTAAAAGACACTTGCTCCTTGGAAGAAAAGCTATATGACCAACCTACACAGCATATTCAAAAGCAGAGACATTACTTTACCAACAAAGATCCTTCTAATCAAAGCTATGGTTTTTCCAGTGGTCATGTATGGGTGTGAGAGTTGGACTATAAAGAAAGCCGAGCGCTGAAGAATCAATGCTTTTGCACTGTGGTGCTGGAGGAGACTCTTGAGAATCCCTTGGACAGCAAGGAGATCCAAGCAGTCCATCCTAAAGGAAATCAGTCTTGATTATTCACTGGAAGGACTGATGCTGAAGCTGAAACCCCAGTATTTGGCCACCTTATATGAAGAACTGACTCTTTGGAAAAGACCTGATTGAAGTCATGAGAATGGACCAACAGTATGAGAAAGTCGGATGGCATCACCAACTTGCTGGACCTGAATGTGAGCAAATTCCGGGCGTTGGGTGAAGGACAGAGAAGCCACGCGTACTGCAGTCCATGAGTGTAGCAAAGAGTCAGATATGACTGAGCTATTGAACTGAGCATCAGTTAGTCAGAGCCCCATATGGTCTCTGGCTTCTGATCACCAACAGTGCTAACTCTACATGTGGTAGCTATGTTACGTTACTGCTATCAGACTGCCACCTGAATTATGATTTCTCTGAAAGATTACCATTGGTAATGGTTACAAATCGGTGTTTCGAGCTGGCTCCACTATTTAAAAAGCTCTTCTCCCTATTGCCAGCATTCTTAAACTTTTCTGTGCCTTGGATCTATCTCTCAGTTCTGGTGAAATTTATGAACTCCCTTCACAGAATATCTTTAAATGCATAAAATAAAATAGAATTTCAAAACAAAGTAATAACAGAATTGTAACTGTGCAATTATATTTGTAGATGGACCCCAGGTGGAAACGTGCGGTAGTGTGACCTGCTATGCCTCCTGGATGTGCTGACTGTTGCTCATATAAAGCCTCCAGCTTTCTGTCTCACATCCTCTAGGGAATTCAAGGGTAATGCTCAGTCAGTGTTACCACACCAGTGGGGCACAGAGTAGTTTGCCTGAGATGCAGGTTTCTAGTAACATTTATTGAACCCTCAACCAAACTATACCTGCCTCTCATGGGATGGATCACTCCTTGCCAGCCCTGACTCCCACACTTTTACCACTTAACGCTTATAATGTCTCTAGTTGCATACATCTTGGGCCACAAATTATAGATGTGAACAAGAGAAAGGCTAGCCTTGGACTGAGCACATAACTATATTAACCCAAAACATCATTGCAGCAATTTCCCCAACTTGATAAAGGAATCCAAGTGAATTTTTAACCAGCATAAATATTTGTTTCTACAGTTAGAGTATCAGGTGACTAGTCCTTTGCCACACTAGTTTGCTTTATAATTATNCGGTAGTGTGACCTGCTATGCCTCCTGGATGTGCTGACTGTTGCTCATATAAAGCCTCCAGCTTTCTGTCTCACATCCTCTAGGGAATTCAAGGGTAATGCTCAGTCAGTGTTACCACACCAGTGGGGCACAGAGTAGTTTGCCTGAGATGCAGGTTTCTAGTAACATTTATTGAACCCTCAACCAAACTATACCTGCCTCTCATGGGATGGATCACTCCTTGCCAGCCCTGACTCCCACACTTTTACCACTTAACGCTTATAATGTCTCTAGTTGCATACATCTTGGGCCACAAATTATAGATGTGAACAAGAGAAAGGCTAGCCTTGGACTGAGCACATAACTATATTAACCCAAAACATCATTGCAGCAATTTCCCCAACTTGATAAAGGAATCCAAGTGAATTTTTAACCAGCATAAATGTTTGTTTCTACAGTTAGAGTATCAGGTGACTAGTCCTTTGCCACACTAGTTTGCTTTATAATTATAAAAAAATTTACTGCTTCCTAATTCAACTCCACATGACACCCCAGGCATTAGGAACTTGAGTTAAGACTATAGCTCTGAAGTCATACTTTGCAGATTTGGATGCCAGCCTTTGCATAGTAGCTATGAAACTTTGGCCAAGTCGTAGTTTCTTCTTTCCTATGAAGGGGATTACTGTCATCGCTATCAGCATCATCACTATTTCTTCAGTTGGGTGGTGAAATGAAATTCACGTAAAGTGCTTAGCACACAATCTGGAATCTTAACTGATGTATTTTTAAATAATCATGTTAGTGATTGTACATTCAGGTACTCTGCCTCCCTGGAACATTGCCCTTTCCCCCACTGAGTATCTTCTATGTCACCACTTGTGTGCTCTTCCTGCCAAGAATAGCATAATACACATTATATATTGTGCCGCAGCCCTGGTTTCAGTCCTTCCTATAAGAGTGCTTTTATGGAAGTAGCCACAGTTGCAGTATAGCTGGGGGTGCTCTCCACCCCCAGCCCCGAAGAGACGATGTGGACAGCTGTCCCTACCTGCACCAGATCCTACAGATTCCCATGCTTCCTTCCACTTGATTAATACAAAGTGATAATTGAGATGCTCATACTTTCCATCTCCATCCCCCCAAATAACACTGATACTGTGAGAAATGTAGAAGACTGAAAACCTGATCCAGAGATACCCTGCCCTCTACCTACACAACACAGGAATTGAGCTAATACATGAATAAGTGGAAGGAGGCAAAAGGACCTGCTAAATTAAATGTTACAGTATTGGACATACAAAGGTGTCCCAGAAGCCAGATGAATAAGATTATAAATACAATGGGAGAGAGACATTGGTTACACTTGCTGAATGATGGAAAGAATGAGATAGGTCCTAGGAGGCCTGTGGGGATTACATTTATAAAGCCAAACCTTGGAGAAAGAGCCGAGAGTGTCATCAAAGGGGGCGTGGCAGTGCCAGCCAGTGTGGAAAGGGCACAGGTGAAATTTAAGAGTCTTCCAGCAAATGATAGCTTCACTGTAACTGAAGTGTACAGGACATGTAACAGAGGGGAAGATTGTGGCTAACAGACCTGGAAAGGCAAGCTTGGCAAAGTGGTTTACATTTGAGTTCAGGAAGGTCATAGCCAGGTACCCCATTTCATCTTTACCTTGTTGAAATCAGAGATGAGCTTTGTCTTTTTATCTTTGGTCTGCATGTTAGAAATTCTCAGAAACATCTATTGAGTCAATGAGCATAATAATTAGAGGATAAAAGTACTCTGATGATATCTGGATTCGAAGGGTAACTCTGTATTAGATGACTAAGGAGGAGAGGGGAACCAAAGGAAGACAGCCCATCATGAAGCTCTTGTAATCTGGGCAATAATCAGAGAAGCCGGCTCTCCAGTCATGGGCATGAGAGAATGATTTTATGGAGGAGGAAATCATCAGTGTTATCACCGGACATCGGATGAGAGACATGAAGGAGTAAAGGGAGGAGCTGGAAATTATTAGTAGGTTCAGGGCCAAAGAAACTAGTGTTAGTCACTCAGTCATGTCTGACTCTTTGTGAACCCCTCGACTGTACCCTGTACAGGCTCCTCTGTCCATGGAATTTTCTAGGCAAGAATACTGCAGTGGGTTACCATGTCCTTCTCCAGGGGATCTCCCTGATCCAGGAATCGAACCCAGGTCTCCTGTACCACAGGCAAATTCTTCACCATTTGAGCTACATGTGAAGTCCCCAAAGTAGGAAGATTGTAGTAATTATGATGGTGACAAGTTACAATTTTAACAGATGCCATTGGAATTCTTAGAAAAATAATTATCTTTTTTAGCACCTCTTTGTGTAGGAAGATGAGTCTGAAACTTGATGCTGAAAAAATTAGTTAAGTATAGAGAACTTCATTTTGCATGGGAAGACAAGAACTTGGGCACGGAAGTAGGGGAGGCAGCAAGAGAATGAATCAAGTGGTCTAATGAGAGAGTGGGAGGCTGGAAGCCGAGGTGAAAGATGGCTATTGGCGAATTCCGGAGACCAGGCTGTAAAAGACTTAAGAATATGGACATTGAGGACATATTTCCTAGGATGTTTGCCGTGTGCTTCTACAGTTTAACAACACTTCATCTTCCCAAACCTGACATGAAATCTCCACATAGACTAGTGACTTAGAAGAGTGTTGTGGTAGAAAGTCAAGGGAACAGACTGTACTCCGTGTCAAGGGTTAGGTGGAAGGAACACAAGCAACTAAAATTTCAGCAGAAGTAAGAAACAGAAAATTCAAGTGTCAGCCTAATATCAGAAATTCTGAGTTGGTCCAAGTATTTGCAGCTTGTTTTGCAAAAAACAAAAGTAATCTGTCCTCAGCTAAGACGTAATTTTCACTTTTTGTAATCATTAAAAAACATCACCCTTTGGTTGCCTTAGTAACAACTCTAACTCTCTCCCTGCCCTCTTTCTTCATAAAGTACCTTCTTGCACATCACCTTTTCTTCACTTGCTGTGACTCACAATCACTGATATTCCCCCCACCTCCTTGAAACTGTGAGACCACACATAAAGCGAAACATTTCAGATCTTTCTTACATACTCTTTCAACAACTTCTGCGCTTCAAACCAGTCTCTCCTTCTTGAATCACTCCTTTCTTTTGGTTTCCATGTCAACAAAATTATATTCTTCCAGTCCTTCTTGGTCTTTTTTATAAATCCATTTTCCTTTTTGCTCATTCCTTAAATCTTGCTTTGCTTAGCTAGGCCATAAGATAAATTTCTCTCTCTCTTTATGTTACTCCATCCCTTTATTCTCATGGCTTCATGTATAGTCTGCTGCTGCGAAGTTGCTTCAGTCATGTCCAACTCTGTGCAACCCCAGAGACGGCAGCCCACCAGCCTCCCCCATCCCTGGGATTCTCCAGGCAAGAACACGGGAGTGGGTTGCCATTTCCCTTTCCAATGCATGAAAGTGAAAAGTGAAAGTGAAGTCGCTTCAGTCGTGTCCAACTCTTTACGACCCCATGGACTGCAGCCTACCAGGCTCCTCCATCCATGGGATTTTCCAGGCACTGGAGTGGGGTGCCATTGCCTTCTCCATCACATACGGTCTAAGTGGCTTTCAAGCTTGCGCCTCCTTTCTGAACTTCAAGTCCAATTATTTGACCACTTGTTCAATGTCTCCATTTGTATATCTTATAGTTACATCAAACTACATTTTCATGGATCTCTTTATCTTCCCTATAGGGAAGACCTGATCTCCTCCAGAGCTTTACCGCTCAGTAAATGTGCTACCATCAACTTCCCAAACAACAATCTAGAAATACCAAGTGCTGTAAAATGTTGGTTATATCTGTGTACTTCTCCCTACTTTCATTTCATTACACAGATCTGGGCCACTTTCTTTCCTAGAATACTACAGCAGACTCTTGGCTGGCCTTTCTTTTTCTGATCTTTCTCTATACTTACCCTCCCTTCTCAAGTTTATTCCATACTCTATACTCAGAGTGGTCTCACAAAAACACTTGATCATACCACTCCTCTACTTAAAAACTTCAGTGGCTTCCTACTGGCTTTGGATAAAGCTTTTTTAACGGGGCTATGAGGCTTTCATGATTTGGCCTTTGTGTTTCCAGCATTATCTTTAGTCACTTTTCCTCGTGTTCTATTTTCCAGCTAGCTGATGCCCTGGAATAGACTCTATTCTGACATGTTCTCTTTAGCTTTGGCCCTTGCACGTACTGTTCCCTTTATCTTGAACACATTACTGTTTTCTCCAACCCGGTAACACTTTTCCCCCTTTAGGGATTATGTAATATATTATTTCTTCAGGAAAATGTTCTTGATTACAGATTAGGTAGGTTACCCAATAATATGTTCCTCCCGTTTTTCTGTTATAATGCTTGTCGCACTCTGTTGAATTACTCATTAATTTTTGTTTTCTCTACAACTCTAAAGTGAAAGTGTTAGTTGCTCAACTGTGTTCAGCTCTTTGCAACCCCATGGACTGTAGCCTGCCAGGTTGCTCTGTCTGTGGGATTCTCCAGGCAAGAATATCAGAGTGGGTTGCCATTCCCTTCTCTAAGGGATTTTCCCAACCCAGGGATTGAACCTGGGTCTCCCACACTGTAGGCAGGTTCTTTACCACCTGAGCCACCAGGGAAGCCTATAAGTGTAAGTTCCTGGCAAGAAAGAACTTTGTTCATGGCTGTAACCCCAGAACTTAGCAAACTATCTAAGGCAGATATGAAGTGCTCAATGAAGATTTGTTGAATGAACCAGTAGGATGAGGAGGAGGAGCAGAATATGAGATCAGTTTGGAACTCCTAAATCTAGACTTCCTATGTAGCATTCATGAGGAAATGGTTTCAGACATAAGGGAAAAACCAGAATTCAGGTGTACCATTTACCTAATCATGGGAATGGTGATATTTTGGTTTCCCTCCATCCTTATTTTATTCTCCTTAATTGAAATTTTATACTCATTAAAAATTGCTTTTACACTGAATCCAGTTGAGAACAGCCAAAATCCCCCTCCTGTTTTTCTGGGCTGGTGGCACAATATCTCTCCTATTCTGTTTTGAAAAACTGCTAGAGTCTTAGTACTCAACACACCTGTAAACCCTCATCAAGACTCTACTGGATCCTCTCCCAGCCCATGGTGTAATGATTCTAACTTTGTCCAGAAAAATTAACATATAAGAATAGCAAACAGTGTGTGGAAAATGGTGGGATATTGCTATAACATATTAAAACATATGTAAAGTAAAAGGGATAATAATTTCTAAATAGACTAATGTGATTATTGTGTAACTGAGCTACTTTGGTTTTGGTTGTGGTTGCTGAGGACTCATTAGAGAAGCAAGCTACGCCTTCTGCTATCCTTACTTCAGAGGGCAGAGACAAACATTGTGATTGTAAACATCTGAGCTACCCTCACACCTGAAGAGAGGTGATACAACTTTGTCTTTTAGAACTACTGAAGGCTGGTAAAATCTAGATTATTCAAAGAGGAGAAAAGGGATTTGTATATTGCAAGAAGTGGAAATGGCCTAACCAAAGGAGAGGTAATATAGTTTAGCTGAAGTTGAGAAGCAGTTGGTAGTTTGGAATTTTACTTGAGGAGCAGAAATCTGTGTCCCTCTTATCCACAGCTCTGTGGATCGGTGGATGATTGGAGAATGCCTGGGAGATAAGACTATTTTATCTTCAAGAAGAGAGACAAGGGCTTCTATGGCAGAAACTGGAGTCAGTAGCAGACTGTGCAGAGCACCAAGGGTAACCTGATGGCAGAGGATCCATATGACACAACATATTTTAGCAAAAATATCAAATGGTGCTGATCGCCAAAAAGGAAGACCAGGTCACAGCATTTGGTGCCTGCAACCATGCCTTGGATTTCTATCAAGGTAAAGTTTGTTGCACTCAAGTGTTATTGAACAAATTCATATTTTTTAAAATGGAAAAAAGAGAAGTCAGGAAAAGAATAAGGAATGTCCCTGGGATTAGAATCAATGAGGAAACAGTTGATTTTTTAGGTTTGATGGGACAACTAGTGTTTCAAAACTCTTTACTTTATTCTTTATGCCATAATAAATTTTAGACAGTTCAAAACCCTAAACAAAAAATATGAAATCATAAAGAACTGGAAAAATGATAGAGGGATATTTATGCAAAATTGTGGCTGTATTTAAATATTAAAGCCAGAAATAAAAGAAGCATTGAAATATACAAAGTTAAAATTCATACAAAAGAGGAATATTGCCACAAATAAGGCTTAATTACAAAAGAAAATTTTGATAAACTATTCGTGACATTATTAATGAAAAATAAGATTAGTATTCCTCTTGTGCAAAATGCATTTATATAACAGTAGATAAGACAGGCATATGAGAGAAAAAAGACAAAGAAATAACTAACTGCCAATTAAAAAAAAGATCACCAACATGCATATAAAAAGAAGTCCAGTTTTATTGACATTTAGGAGCTAAAATTTAAATTTGATCTGTTAATTCATTTCCTAGTAGATTGGTATCAAGTGTTGTCAGAGATGTGGAGGGGAAAAAATATCCCCATCATGTTATTGGTGAGAATTTCAAGTGTTCCATACTTTTAGTAGAATAGCTATACAATATTTGGTTTGCAGTTTTAAAACTTGAGATATAACTGACATACAGCATTTTATTGATTTTAGATGTACTCAAATACGTAATATAATTGGATATATGTATATGTTGTAAAATACTTACCACAATAAGCTCATCCACCACCACCATATTTATAATATTTTTTCTTGTGAAGAGAACTTTCAAGATCTACTCTTTTACCAACTTTTAAATATATAACACGTTATTGTTAACTATAATCACTACACTATACATTACATTACATTACCAGGACTTATTTATCTTATAACTGAAAATTTGTTCCTTTTAACCACCTTCACCCATTTCACCCACCCCACTCCCCACATCTGGCAACCACTAATCTTTACTCCTCTCTGTATGACTTCAGTTAATTTTGGATTCCATATATAAGTGAGATGACTATGTATTTTTCTTTCTCTGTTTGACTTATTTTACTTCATATAATGCCCCAAGGACCATCCATATTGTTGAAAATGGCTGAATAATATTTGGTAATATGTATATAAAATTTTTAAAAATGTTAATTTCACTTTATTTAGAAACTCTATNTTATAAGGAACGACTAACAAAGATGAGAATAATGGGTAATGTACATTAGATAAAATGGCCAGAGGAAACCTCTCTGGGGAAGTGTCATTTAAGGAGAGACAAAAAAAAAAAAAAAAGTAAGGACACCTATTTGAGTATCCTGTGGTTGAAGAGTTTTCCAACCAGTGAAAAGAACACGTGCAAAAGCCCATGGCAAAGCATTACAATATGTACTTGAGGAACAGAATGATTGGGCATGGTGTGTAAGGAGGGAGTAGCACAGATGATAGTAGAGACAGGTTACATTCAGATCACAAAGGCCCTTTAGGTCGTGGAAAAGAGTTTGTGTTCTATTCTAAGGGTGATGGAAAGCCATTGGTGGCTCGTAAACAAACAAATGAACAAAGATAAAATAGTATTTATATTTGGACAAGATCACTCTTAAAGCTTTGTGGATAATGAATTGGAAGTGGGCAAGAGTAGATGTTTACTGCAGCATAATTTACAATTGTAAAAAACTGGAAACCGAGAATATCTGGGGGACCAAAAACTCACTGATAGGGAAAATTTTCCACAATTTTTGAGAAAAAGTATATGCTTGAGTGTGTGTGCAATGCTAGAAAGATGCTCACAAAAAAGAGGGTAGAATTAGTGGACGCTGCTCTGCCTATGATATAAAATTAGTGGTATTCTTGGCTGACTTTCTATTTGGCTTTGTATTTTTTCTTTATTGCTTTTGATGAATGGGTAGTTTTTATATTCAGAAAAATCAATCTCTCTTCATTTTCAAGAGAAAGAGACTAATCAACACAGGGAAATTTTTATTTCAGTGATTTTATACTCTCTACTTTTCTAATACAATTGTCATTTCTTATTGTGAACTAGTATTCTTTTTAAAATATGCATCTGGATTATTGAGTGTCTTGTCCATCCAAGCTAGTGTTTCAGTGTGAGCATGTTACTCCAAAACAGGTGGATTAGTTATTTCCCATTAATTCTCAATGGACAATGAACACACATCTTGGCAGCTGTTTGACAGTTCCTTAAGGAAAGAAGAAAAGTCTAAATTTAGGCTCTCTCCCCAGGCTGTGGTTTTGTAACTCAAAGAAACTAGAGAATTTTCATTAGAAAAGACCTGTTTTTATCTTCTGAGGCTGGGGAGCTTTCGGCTTTTATCCTGAGAGACTAGTAAAGATTACAAAGTGGCCACAGCATCAAACTCCCCAGTTCTCTTCCAGCAACATTATCTCCGACACACAAGAATCCTACACAGGTCCTTGGGAGCCTGAAGGTGGTTTGAGCATGTTCTCTGAAGGGACATTGCTTTTTTGTTCCTGTACTTTGTAACTGTGACATTTTATTACAGCTAAAAGAAATAACCTACTTGGACTTGCAATCTACCTTGTTAACTTTTAGTCTTTAATCTCTCCAAAAAATTGAAATTAGTTTCACCCCTTCTAAGTTCTAGTTGCTGTCCCTCCTGCCTTTACTGTTTTATAACCCCATCTCTGTAGCACCTTTTACTTGGTTTCTCATAGTAAATAGCTTAGGCCTTGTGCTCTCTTTCCTTTGTGTCCTCTACCTTGTCGGGTCTTCTCAAATTTGTTCTTCCCTCCAAGTTGCAATTATTAATTTAAATTATGAAATAATAGTTTCTGAGTAAATACCCAAACTCTTTATGCAGTGATTCAGTTCTTAAAGGCATCCAGGAAGCTTCTGGTTGATTGAAGGCTATTTAGGGGAATGATGATGATAACAGTGATAAGGATGATTGGTTAAATATTATTGGTTAAATATTATCAATGCACCACTGAGTTGTCCCTGAACAACTGTGGTTTCCCCAGAACCTGTAGGATATGGGGAAACCTGGATATGTTTAGGTAAATCACAGAATTAAATAAACACATCCTAATTGCAAAAAACTCAGATATATGTAGCAAAAAAAATTTTCTTGTGATTTTACCATCTACAAATAACACAATACTGCTAACACATTGATACATATAGTGAGAATAACTGACATATTGCCTTTGAGTGTTTCACACTCATTACTCTTCACCTATTTAATTTCATTCCTTTCTCGGAATCTGATTTCCATTTATAAACAATCATAAATTATTTCTGTCTTATAAGTACTGCCTGGAAGATTTGAAAAAAATTTTTTAAAATACTTTTGAATGATCTAATGATCAAATTACTGGAAGTGTGGGTGTGGTCAGTCTCTCAGTCGTGTCCAACTCTTTGTGACCCCATGGACTGTAGCCCACAGGCTCCTCTGTCCATGAAATTTTTCAGGCAAGAATACTGGAGTGGGTTGCCATTTCCTTCTCCAGGGGATGATCAAACTACTGGAAGTGATATAATGCAAAAGAAGTCATTTAAATAAGTTGTTCCACTGGTAAAGTTGAACTTCTCTCCTATGTTGCCCCCAGTTGGGCGTCCAAAACAGTATGTTCTGCATTCTGGATCTAATTCCATGTTTGGAGCACAGAGGATAAGAAATTTTATTCCTCAAAGTGTGGTTTGTGAGCCAATTACATTAGAAACGTTCCTCAGAGATTCTGATAGAGCTTTGCAAAGAAGCCCCAAAATCTGTAGCTGTAATAAGCAATCCACATAGTTCTGCTGTTGACTAAATTTTGAGAGCTCCTAATCTTAGTGCACTTGGCCGCTGCTACCCAGTGCTAATCCTTCTCAAATGCTTCACTGTTTTCCAAATGACAGCAGCAAGGCATTTCACCACATCCCCATTAGCGTAACACTACAGTATTGATTTTCACCGATCGTATAAAAAGTGAAGATGTTTTTCTTCTCACGATGTCTTCATCTTCTCTCAAACTCACAATGGCCAGGAGCATCACTGGAATCTAACTCAGAATACACAGAATGATTCTCATGTATTGCTGAATTTCAAGCTCTTCTTTAGACACATGTTCCACTCATTGTCATGGGTGTGCAGGTTAATCCAACTAAACCTACCATTAAAGAAAGACATAAATATGTAAGATCCGCTGATTTTTTTTTTTTAAACCACTCTTACACTAAAAAGTCAGAGACTCTGAACCATGCCAAAGAACCGCCAGTGGATGTCACCAGTGCACCACGTGTTTGTAGAAGCAGGTGCTATTTTTGCTGGCACCTCTCAGAAGTAACTGTGACTGATGGTCTTTACCTTTGTAACATCCAATATTTTTTTTTCTTACCTTATAAATTATTGACTAATTCTGTACCAATTAGTTCTACCAGTTGGTAGGTTTGTTATCACGTTAAGCTTCAAGACAAGAACCTGGACTCAAATGATTAAAAATTTAGAGGCAGTTGATTAAATATGCAGATAGTCTGTGAAGCCACTTCTTGGAACAATTATATCGCCTTTTAATACTAATGATTTGTATAATTAATAAAAAAACAAGCTTAGAAGCATTAAAAAAAGAAGGGAGACATTAAAGGGAATTGGGTTAAATGCCAAGAAGTAAGAATATAATTTGATCAGGACATGTTTACCCTTTAAGTCAGATCTAGCTGTTTTAATAATATGGTTTCCTTTTTAGCAAAGATGATGTATTAAATTGTACAACTGTTTTGGAAATTATGTGTTGGATCAGTGAGTGGTCTGAGGGCTAATTAAATACATTTTGCAAATTGTATACTTTTTCTTCCAATTAAAAATCTTAATTACTCCAGTGAATTTTCTAATTTGAAGGTTTGTTGTGAAGTATAAGCAGTGAAGCGTAGATGTCCAGATCAAATGGGAACTGCTGTTGAGATCGCTGGGCTTAAAATAAGGCTATTTTTAGTTAATTATAAAATTATGAAATTTCCTTAGCAACTCTGACCTCCAAATAAGTTTTTAAGATGCTTTTTTTCTCCAGGTCATGGATTCTTCTCTGCTATGAACACAAATTTTGTGTCAGTTCAGGTCTTTCCATTGTGTAATAGCAGAAAAGAAACTTAAACCCTTCATGTATCTATTTTCTTAGCTGTATTATGGGGCCAATCAAACAATACCAGGAGTAGTTAGTATTTTGAAGGGCTAAGTTTCAGGCACTATCCAAGCTCTTT
The DNA here is from genome assembly GCA_006410615.1 of Neotragus moschatus. Classification (NCBI taxonomy): domain Eukaryota; kingdom Metazoa; phylum Chordata; class Mammalia; order Artiodactyla; family Bovidae; genus Neotragus; species Neotragus moschatus. The sequence goes on along the minus strand of SJYA01000296.1, from coordinate 196,127 downwards.
GCATGGTTTATCTCATATAATTATTGATAAAAGCCCAGACAGGAAGTTGTGCTATTCTGATATCAGAGAAGGGAAGACAGAAAACTAAGCATTGTAGCTTGCTTTCAAATCATGAGTGCCTGACTCAAAGGCCCAAGATCTTTTTCCAAAGGACTCTCTCTTTTCAGTAGATAAGCTTCCTAAGGCTCAGGTATGGCCCAGGTATTGAACCGAATATGTTCCATGGCTTGATGAAGGGGCTGGCAGTGTGAGTACCAGTGACGTCAAAGAACGGCGCTCCTTCCTGAACAGAAAGGATCTGCCAACCTCTTCCAGGCCCTTTGAACGGGGCTCTGTCTATGCCTTTCCATAGGATTGAGTCTAGTTATTTACTCTTTGGAGCCTATGTAATCAGAGTCCTTTTAGAATAATAACATTTACTGTTTAAGGTTAGTCCCTTACCATCAAAGACAGGAAAATGAAGAAGAGATTTTCAGTCTTAATTTACAAATGGAAAAATCATGGTGAATACAAACAGTAGACTCAAGGCCAGATCATGAATCTGGACTTAACTCGGGGACTGGCCAGTTCTTCTCATGTTGGACCCTGGACACCACTTGTTTGAAGTTGATTATAGAGATATTTTTCTGAAGATTACTTTTGTAACTCCGGTTTTCACTGGGTTATCATTAACTATGTAGTCTAACTTTATCCAAATCTCAGCACGATACAATTATATCTGTGGATAAACATTATGGGTGAATAAAAATAGCAACTGTAAAATGATTTAAAATAGGTTAAANACACCACTTGTTTGAAGTTGATTATAGAGATATTTTTCTGAAGATTACTTTTGTAACTCCGGTTTTCACTGGGTTATCATTAACTATGTAGTCTAACTTTATCCAAATCTCAGCACGATACAATTATATCTGTGGATAAACATTATGGGTGAATAAAAATAGCAACTGTAAAATGAATTAAAATAGGTTAAATGATTAAGAAACAGAGGTTCTGGACTTGTAGGGGTATGTGTGGGCATTTAAAGATGTTGATGGTATAATCTGTTTTCTATTTCTTCATACGTCAGGGTTTTTGTTTGTCCAAGATTTTGATAACACTAATCTATTTTGAGGTTGCTTATGTGTGCTGCTTTTCAACCTGTTTAATGGTCAAATCTCTGTCTCTATCTAGCTATCCAACTATGTATACATGTCTTTTGTTATTTAAAACCAGAGTACAAGACCTTTTTGTAAAAGATCCATCACTGTGTGTTTTGGTTAGAAGGCACATTCTGGAGGCAGTATGTATGTGGCAGACGGGATGGGAGGGAAATGTGCTTCTGTTACAGAAAGACAGTGGGTTCAAGTCCACTTAACAGCTCTGTGATTTTAGCACAAATAACTTCTCTGCACTTCACATTCCTTATACAAAAAGAATGACCATACAGACTGTGGCATAACATATGTCAAACATGAGGACTAGGGCCTAGGACAGAAAAACAATAATGCTATCTTCAAAAGCATTTCCTTTCTCCTTTTTCTATGTGAACATAATTACTTAATACATTTTGGCTGAGAGGATAAATGCCTGCTACTGTATAATAAGTATGCCTACTTATTATAATGTCCATCCTTATCCTAGTCTTTCCATGCCTACCTTCCAGATGGTTGTAGATGTGAGTCTGTTGTCTCCCAAATCTCTCTGGGTTCTACTTTTGTTGACTGCTTCATTTGTTTTTGGTAGGTTCTCATGCCATCTAATATGTACTTCCCTAGAAGTAGGCTTCTTTTTTTCTCGTCACCCACGGCTTCTTCACTTATTCACCATCTTGTTGTACTTCAAAGCACAACTTGACATGTACCTTTTTGATGAAATCTTCCAAGAGAAAAACATTAGATTCACACAGCACGCAGTTCTCACAAAATTTTACATTTCTGAGAACACGTTGCAGGGGCTTTGTAAAATCAGCATGTGTTTGAAACAGACTACATGGTCCTCATGAGCAGGGAAAGCATTGCATATATTACTGTCTATTTTCTTGACACTCCCTAAGCATTCAAAGGAAGACACTCAAATATTTGCTGATTTGAATAACAGACACATTTCCAGCCAAACCATATCAGAAAGAAAGGGTATAAAATAATCCTTAAGAGTTTTAGAAAAAAAAAACTGGTCATTTTCTCCAGCCTTCACCTTCACCAGTACCTCTCCTTTGGAGAAATAGGAAAATAATTTTAAGCCCATCTGCATGTAAGAAAATATCCAAGTTGTGTTTTGATTATGATCATTTTATGTATTCTCAATTAATCTATTTAGCACTTTTGATCATCTCCTATATCTTAGATACTGTTCTTGGTGCCAAAGAAATGTAACATAAAAAGAAAACAGGTTCCTGTCCTCAAAGAACTCATAAAAAATTACTAGGACAAACCCAGTACAAAAATATGGTTATATAATAGATAACTGGAAAAGACACATGTACCCCAGTGTTCACTGCAGGATTATTTACAATAGCCAGGACATGGAAGCAACCTAGATGTCTACCGATAGATGATTAAATGAAAGAAATAGTGGTATATATTTCAAACCTTAAAAGATGATGCTGTGAACGTGCTGCACTTAATATGCCAGCAAATTTAGAAAACTCAGCAGTGGCCACAGGACTGGAAAAGGTCAGTTTTCATTCCAATCCCAAAGAAAGGCAGTGCCAAAGAATGTTCAAATGACTGCACAATTGCACTCATCTCACATGCTAGCAAAGTAATGCTAAAAATTCTCCAAGTCAGTCTTCAACAGTACGTGAACCATGCAATTTCAGATGTTCAACCTGGATTTAGAAAAGGCAGAGGAACCAGAGATCAAATTGCCAACATCTGCTGGATCATGGAAAAAGCAAAAGAGTTCCAGAAAAACATCTATTTCTGCATTTCTGACTATGTCATTGACTGTGTGGATTACAATAAACTGTGGAATATTCTTAGAGATCAGAATATCAGACCACCTGACTTGTTTCCTGAGAAATCTGTATGCAGGTCAAGAAGCAACAGAACTGGACGTGGAACAAGAGACTGGTTCCAAATTGGGAAAGGAGTACATCAAGGCTACATATTGTCACTCTGCTTATTTAGCTTATGTGCAGAGTACATCATGTGAAATGCTGGACTGTGTGAAGCACAAACCAGAATCAAGACTGCAGGGAAAAAAATCAATAACCTCAGATATGCAGATAACACCACCCTTATGGCAGAAAGTGAAGGGGAACTGAAAAGTCTCTTGATGAAAGTGAAAGATGAGAGTGAAAAAGTTGCTTTAAAACTCAACATTCAGAAAACTAAAATCATGGCATTCAGTCCCATCACTTCATGGCAAATAGATGGGGAAACAATGGAAACAGTGACAGACTATTTTCTTGGGCTTCNTTTTAAAATGGGAATATAGCCTAGCATGCCTTTGTTTGGACCTCTACAATGGCTTTTTGTTGTTTCTTGCACTGTGAATACACGAGAAAGTCATGCTGTGTCCTTCAAGGTCCTCCATGATCCAGACTGTGCTTTCCTTGACAGTGGCATTCACTGCTCCTCCATGTATGCGTCCAGACCCAGGTGCCTCTTCGATTTCCTGAGGGCACCCAGTCTCTTCCCACATTAGGGCTGCACACATTCTGTTCCCTCCCCTCTTTAAGGAATCCTTTTAAAATGGCATCTCAGAGAGCTCTTCCCTAACTACCTTTCCCTTCTACAGCCTATTCTGTCTCATTTGCCCTATTCATATCTTCATAAAGCAATTGATAATTTGAATTATCGGTCTTTGTTAGTTTGTCTGTTCTTGTGTGGGCTTCCGTGGTTCGCTCAGTGGTAAATAATCCACCTGCAATGCAGGAGTTGCAGGAGGTGCGTGTTTAATTCCTGGGTTGGGAAGATCCTCTGGAGGAGGGCATGGCAACCCACTCCAGAGAATCCCATGGAAGGAGACGCCTGGTGGGATATAGTCCATAGGGTCACAAAAAGTCAGACACGACTGTAGCTTAGCATATAAGCTATACTTGTATATGGTTTTTCTTCTCTATTAGACTATAAGCTCCAAGAGGGACTTCTCTCTGCCTGTTTATCACTGTATGGCCAACACAGCTTACTATANCCATAGAAGGAGACGCCTGGTGGGATATAGTCCATAGGGTCACAAAAAGTCAGACACGACTGTAGCTTAGCATATAAGCTATACTTGTATATGGTTTTTCTTCTCTATTAGACTATAAGCTCCAAGAGGGACTTCTCTCTGCCTGTTTATCACTGTATGGCCAACACAGCTTACTATATAGAATATATTGCCTGGGTTCAGTAGCATTTACTGAGTGAAGAATGAGTGAATGATTAGTTTTAGTCTCGTCTCATGGAGATCTATTAGACGATCACCTTTTTGTCCTTGTTCTGGAGAGTGCCTGAAGTCAGTTTTGAGGAGGACTCCAAGTAGCAGTATGTCTGAATTCTGGCGAAGTTAGAGACTAGTAGAATGGCTAATATATATTTATCATGTGCATGGCACTCTGGGGATGCAAAGTTGAGCTAGATGTGATCTGATTCCTGTCACATGTTACAATTTAGGGTATGGGCATGTCCCTCCGAATATATGAGTCTAGTGTGAGTGGGTCAGACAGGTCAGCACCATGTGTTAAGTGCAATTGTGCGGTTGTGTTCTAAGTGCTATGGGGGAATGTAGGTAATACTTGGATTTTTAAAAGAACACTTTGAAGGCAGTGAGTCTATAGTCTCTCTAGTTTAAACTGTTCTGTATAAGCGATGGGCTTTTTGCATCTTTAAGTCTATATGCCATTACAAAAATTGAGAGGGACGGGTAAACTCCTCTGTGTGTCATTCTCTTTTAAGTCGGAAAACATTCTTTGCTCTCCCACCCAGGAACAGTCACGGTGCCTGGTGTGTTAGGCACCAGGGACATTGCTGTGAATAAAAGAGACTAACTCCCTGTTCTCACAATGCCCTTTCATTTGTGTGTGAAACACAGATGGTAAATAAGAACCAGAACGTCAGAGTTTGAAAAATATAATGACAGAGGGGAGTGATGAGATGCAGAACCCCTGGGGGACCTGGGGGTCAGTCACTTTAGGTAGGCTGATAAGGAGAGGCCTCCCTAAACGTGCGGCATTTGACCCGAGGCTTGAGGGATGAACAGGAGCTGCTCGTAGGAGAGCTTAGAGGAAGAGCCTTCCATTCAAAGGGGGGCAGAAGTAAGACCCCTGAGGTGGGACAGGGCTATGTGTGAAGAACAGGGAAGCCAGCATAGCTGAGCCTAATGGGGAGGGGAGTGAGAGGGGTCACAAAGATAGAGCATGTCAGATCATGTGGGCTGTGCACAAGAGTTAGAATTTGATTCTAAGAAAGGACAAGGGGAAGTCATCGAGGTTCTGTAAGTACAAGATTGACAGAATCTGACTTAGATTTTCAAAGGATCATTGCTGTAAAAAGTAGGAGTTTTTAAAGGGAGCATGAGTAAAATGAATGACTTAATGATCTTTGGGATTACTACTGCACATGCGTTTCCATTTATGATAGCACAGTTCAGCAGACGTGTGTTGAGTAACCTCTGTGTGCCAAGCACTGTGCAGGAGTAAAAAGTTGGCGCTGTTGGACTGCATCAACAGTATTACTGAAATTTTCTACAGGGACATGATGGCCATATTTTTCACAATTGATTTCTTCATTCATTTTCAATTTCCTTTTCATGATTAGCTAAATCCAAAGCAAATGTTTGGGGTCCTTTTAACCTACTCACCTCAAACCCTCTTTCTCTTTCTGAGCAGACCTGTAATTTCCCAAAGTAGTGCGTGGCTCTGGCATATAGTACTTATCCTGAAGAAGCAGGTTCTGCTGGGGGTTCATGCTTGAGTCCATTTTTCTTATCTTCCTCAAATGGCCGAAGTTAACTGATTTGAAAGGGCCTCATTTTAAATTACATTCATTCAGTGAAAACAGAAATTAACACTTAGAGACATCTATATGCTAATGATTGTAGCTCAGGGAATTCACTTCTAACCTTTTCAAAAGGCACTGGTAAAGAGCCATTTCACTTGAAAGCAACTTAGTAAAACTGGTACATTAATTAAATACCATAAAATTTCTTTAAAAATCTTTATTTCATTTATCATTCATGCTGTTTTTTTCTTTTTTATGTGTTACCTTGGCTCAGATTGTGCCTTCTAGAACTTATTATTTAGCAGATTATTTGACATGAATAATGCAAAATCCAGAGCGATAACGTAATGCCACGAGTTTGGAAGATAGTAAAAGAACAAAAGACAAACAAAGGAAATCTGTTCATCAAGATCACCGTTAGCTTTGAGCAAAATTTTGCTTTTAAAATGCCGTTTGTTTAGTCAGGGAAGCCCTGAGTGAGGGCACAAGCCCAGTCTTGGTGGAAGTTGGGGTGCAAAGCTTCACTTGCCCCTTCAGTGCCGTGCACTTGTACAGTGAACAGATTTCACAGATGTATATTGCAGCCTTTAGGCTCTATGTCTCATCTCTGCATCTTACTTATTTGTATTTACTTAGCTTTATCTGTGATTTCAGGTCTTTATATTATCAGGGACATACAGGCTTTTCCCTAGTCTACCTATATCCTGAAGCGTAAAATCTGCTCAGGATTATGGAGTAGGATGAATTTTGTTGAACTACATGAAAGGAGATCTTATACCTGAGCAGGGAAGCCCTTTCAAGGGGATAGATTAAGTCAGAGGGACTCTGGGTTATTTTCACACCCAGCATTTTTTTTTCTATCTTCTGAATAAGTAGCAATAGTTTAGAACATGGGGTTGTAAATTCAGATTTGCTTGTGAATCTGAGTTCCACCTGTCATTTACAAGTTGTATAATGTTGAGCATGTTATTAAACTCTTAGAGATTTGGTTTTCTCATCTGTAAAATGGGAACAATAATACCTACTGGGAGAATTAAATGAGGAAATACAAGTCAAGTGCTTGGTAAGATGCTAGGCACAGAGTAAGTGCTCAGTAGAGGGTATTGTTTGAAGTGCTGAGGATGAATTTAAAAAAAGAAATACGTGGAAATATTGCTGCTTTTAGAAAATTGCTCCTCTAGAAAATGATCCCCAAATTAAGCTGAAATAAGGGCACTCAGTACCTAAGTTGGCAATGTCGTATGAAAGTGTTAATTGCTCAGTTGCAACCCCATGGACTGTGGCCCACCAATTCTCCAGGCAAGAATACTGGAGTGGGTTGCCATTTCCTTCTCCAGGGGATCTTCTTGAACAAAGGATGAAACCCAGGTCTCCTGCACTGCAGACAGATTTTTTTACCATCTGAGCCACCAGGGAAGCCCCTATGTTGTATGATTCTTTGGTTAAATATTCTTTTGTCATGTTTATCTCATACTTTATTTTTCCTTGACCCATGTCCTCAAAAGTAGCATTCTATAATTATCAAAAGGAATCATACCAGTAAATCAGTCCATGGTATATTTTTTACCCCTCTAGTTTTAAACTGTGAAGTTGAATATACTTTGACCTATATTTACACCCATGAAACCTTCAGCACAATCAAAACAGTAAATATATCCATCACGCTTCAAAGTTGCATTGTGCGTTTCTGCAATCTCTCTTCTTACCCTCCCATCTTCACCCCCACCAAGCCCCTTCCCATCCCCAGACAGCCAGTGATATGTTATCTTTCACTATAGATTAGCTTGCTTTTTCTAGAATTTTATATAAATGGAATCATATAGCATGTGCTCTTTCTTTTTTGGTGTTTTGATCTGGCTTCTTTCCTTTAGCACAATTCTTTTGAATTTTATTTTCAAGGCAAGCATTTTTACTTCAGCAAAGGCATTTTTCTATCCAAACAGCATTCATGCTGTTGCATCTATTAATAATTTATTTCTTCTTTTTTACCAAGTAGTATTTTATTATATATTTATACCACAATTTACTTATTCATTCAGTAATAAATGTTGATCAACATTTGGATCATTTCCAGGTTTCAACTGTTACAACTAAATTTGCTATGAAGATTAAAATATAAGTCTCTGTATGGACATATGCTTTCCTTTTTCTGGCATAAATACGTAGGAGTGGAATGATTAAATCATACAGTAAGTGTACGTTTAATTTTTGTCGTGCTGTCTTCCAAAGCGGTTGTACCATTTCATACAGTGTATGAGTTGTAGCGGCTCCATTCCTTTACCAACAGTAAGTCACCTTGGCCTTTTTAATTTTAGTCACTTAAAGAGTGATACAGTGCTGTTTTATTGTGATTTTAATTTACTGAATGACTATCAGGTGTCTTTTTGATCTCCTTTACCCACTTTGGTGAAGTGATTATTCAAATATTTTGTTCCACTTTTAGATTGAATTATTAATTATTTTAACTATTATTTATATATTTTGGATAAAAATCCTGTAAGAGAAATGTGATTTGCAAATATTTTTTCCTGCTGTGGCTGCATTTTGATTCTATTTGTGATGTCTCTGAAGGGACACTTAATTTTGAAGTTTCATTTATCATTTATCAATTTACCACACATGATTCATGGATCTTTGCTTAAGTCAAGGCTACAAAATTTCTCATTCTTCCTTCTAGAAGTTTTATGGATTTCATTTCAGTTCAGTCACTCAGTCATGTCCAACTCTTTGTGACCCCATGAACCGCAGCACGCTAGGCCTCCCTGTCCATCACCAACTCCTGGAGTTTACCTAAACTCATGTCCTTCGAGTCGGTGATGCCATCCAACCATCTCATCCTCTGTTGTCCCCTTCTTGTCCTGCCTTCAATCTTTTCCAACTTCAGAGTCTTTTCAAATGAGTCAGCTCTTCGCATCAGGTGGCCAAAATATTGGAGTTTCAGCTTCAGCATCAGTCCTTCCAATGAACACCCAGGACTGATCTACTTTACGATGGACTGGTTGGATCTCCTTGCAGTCCAAGGGACTCTCAAGAGTCTTCTCCAACACCACAGTTCAAAGAATCAATTCTTCTGCGCTCAGATTTCTTTATAGCCCAACTCTCGAATCCATACATAACCACTGGAAAAAACCATAGCCTTGATTAGATGGACCTTTGTTGACAAAGTAATGTCTCTGCTTTTGAATATGCTGTCTAGGTTGGTCATAACTTTTCTTCCAAGGAGCAAGCGTCTTTTAATTTCATGGCTGCAATCACCATCTGCAGTGATTTTGGGGCCCAGAAAAATAAAGTCAGCCATTGCTTCTACTGTTTCCTCATCTATTTGCCATGAAGTGATGGGACCAGATGCCATGATCTTAGTTTTCTGAATGTTGAGCATTAAGCCAACTTTTTCACTCTCCTCTTTCACTTTCATCAAGAGGTTTTTTTTAGTTCCTCTTTACTTTCTGCCATAAGGGTGGTGTCATCTGCATGTCTGAGGTTATTGATATTTCTCCTGGCAATCTTGATTCCAGCTTGTGCTTCTTCCAGCCTAGTGTTTCTCATGATGTACTCTCCATATAAGTTAAATAAGCAGGGTGACAATATACAGCCTTGACATTCTCCTTTCCCAATTTGGAACCAGACTGTTGCCCCATGTCCGGTTCTAACTGTTGCTTTCTGACCTGCATATAGGTTTCTCAAGAGGCAGGTCAGATGCTCTGGTATTCCCATCTCTTTCAGAATTTTCCACAGTTTATTGTGATTCACATAGTCAAAGGCTTTGACAGTCAAAAAAGCAGAAATAGATGTTTTTCTGGAACTCTCTTGCTTTTTCCATGACCCAGTGGATGTTGGCAATTTGATCTCTGGTTCCTCTGCCTTTTCTAAAACCAGCTTGAACATCTGGAAGTTCATGGTTCACATATTGCTGAAGCTTGGCTTGGAGAATTTTGAGCATTACTTTACTAGCATGTGAGATGAGTGCCACTGTGTGGTAGTTTGAGCATTCTTTGGCATTGCCTTTCTTTGGGATGGAATGAAAACTGAACTTTCCAGTCCTGTGGCCACTGCTGAGTTTTCCAAATTTGCTGGAATATTGCGTGCAGCACTTTCACAGCATCCTCTTTCAGGATTTGAAATAGCTCAACTGGAATTCCATCACCTCCTCTAGCTTTACTACCAAAGGCCCACTTGACTTCACATTCCAGGATGTCTGGCTCTAGGTGAGTGATCACACTATCGTGATTATCCGGGTCGTGAAGATCTTTTTTGTACAGTTCTGTGTATTCTTGCCATCTCTTCTTAACATCTTCTGCTTCTGTTAGGTCCATACCATTTCTGTCCTTTACTGAGCCCATCTTTGCATGAAATTTTCCCTTGGTATCTCTAATTTTCTTGAAGAGATCTCCAGTCTTTCCCATTCTGTTGTTTTCCTCTATTTCTTTGCATTGATCTGTGAGGAAGGCTTTCTTATCTCTCCTTGCTATTCTTTGGAACTCTGCATTCAAATGGGTATTCTTTCCTTTTCTCCTTTGCTTTTCTTCTTTTCACAGCTATTTGTAAGGCCTCCTCAGCAGCCATTTTGCTTTTTTGAATTTCTTTCTCTTGGGGATGATCTTGATCCCTGTCTCCTCTACAACGTCATGAACCTCTGTCCATAGTTCATCAGGCACTCTGTCTATCAGATCTAGTCCCTTATATCTAGTTCTCACTTCCATTCAGGTTTTACATTTAGGTGTATGATACCTTTTGCATAAAAATGTTCATTTGCTGAGCCATCAATGCTCATCTTTTTGGAAATGAATATTCAGTTGTCACTGTACCTTTTCTTGAGAAGATTATTCTTTTTTTACCTGATTGCCTTTGTACCTTTGTCTAAAGTCAATTGATCATATATGTATGGATCTAATTCTGGACTCTCCATCTCGCTCCATTTATCTATTTTTAAGGCCTTGTTTTTTTGTGTAACCTCTAAATCTCAAAGCAGTTCTCTAAGCTCCATTCTATCGGTCTCCTCCTCTATCTCTGTAGCTCAACTAGAAAATTCAGTTTAACTTTCTCTTTTAGTGAAATTTATCCAAGGTGAATTTAGCCAGTGATTTAAAATGGATCTAAGTCCTCTCTCTATCCTTTGACAGTTTTGTTTCATTTTAATCTTTATGTTGTTTGTGCTTTTGGTGGTGGGGGGGGGGAGGTTGTGTGATAAAAATACCTTGACAAATTGTTTTATATTGTATACAAACCTATAGAAATTAGCATGAATCATCAAATTGCTCAAGATGGGGTGGGGAATGGCAGTGGAAGAATCTAATGACGAACCTAAAGGAAACACCAAACCCTTTCTAAAGGATTCCTGCTAATGAATGTATCCATTCCTAGATTATGGCTCATTTTTCTCCATCCTCTGCAATACACAGAGAAGGAAAATGTTCAGTTTTGCTTTAGACATTCTCAAAAGCAGAGGCAGACCAGAAATCCCAGGACAAGATCCAACTGAGCCTGCTTGAGAACAGGGCTTTCTCAGGTAGGATTCCACTTGTAAATCCCAGCTGTCAAGCTATGACGGATAGTCTCAAAAGAGGAAAGAGCCAGTCTAAGGGAGGAGTCAGGAGAGTGTGTGTTGCTAAGCATAAGGCCACCGAAGGTAGTTATCAGTCCTTTAATAGGTCCAAGCTGATTGGCGAGCTCCCTGTTGATGCTAATGAGGCTATTTTTATACTGATAGCTATATTATTCCCAGCAATTGTCATGGTTACATGGACAAAAGGAGAAGGCGAATGATAAACTTGCTGAATAAAGGAGATGGCATGAAATTGGAATCATTTAATCATTTATTCTAACAACAAAAACAGATCTTTTCTAAGGTGAGTTAATGAACTCTGTTTTACCCTGCAGGCTATAATCCTCCACTAACACCAGTCTCCTCATCTGTTAAAATGAGAGGGTTGGACTAGATGGTCTCTAAGGTCCCTTCCAGCACTGAAAATTCTATGAATCTGTGATTACTTAATGTTTTTCTCAGTGGCTGGAGGTTTTGCATTCTTCTATGTAGGAACAAAGGAGACTTTTAACTTGGAAAATTTGAATTTTGTTTGCATCACAAGTTGTATTTCCAAAGAAAGAAAAAACGGAGATGTTTGAGTTAAAGAAATTGGTCTCTAATATACTTTAGACCATGTATAATAACCCGTTACTGTACCATAACCTGTAGCAAGCCTATTCTGTGATAGGTTGTGGAGATAGGGCATGGGGCATTAAAAGCCTTCTGTGTGTGTGCTAAGTCGCTTCAGCCGTGTCCGACTCTCTGTGACCCTACGGACCATAGCTCACCAGGCTCCTCTGTCCTTGGGGTTCTCCAGGCGAGAATACTGGAGTGGAGTGCCATACGNAGCATAGTAACCTAGCACGCACGCACAGGCATAACACACACTGTGAAAAAAGATCATATCATTTCTACTCTATGGATTAAAACACTGAGTCTTGGGGATTAAGAAAAGAAACACAAAAGCCGTGGTTGCATATCTACTAAACATTTTTATCTGGGGTTTGAATCCTGGTTCTTCTGATGCCAAGTCTTGTCCTAATTCCTCAGCACATAGCAAACAGGTTTCACCTGCCAGTACTAAGTGATGGGACCACTGGGAGGATTGATTAAGTTTTTGTGTGTGTATCTAAGATCAGAGGGAAGTGCCTTGGTCTGTTGTCTACTGTGATGGAGCATGGCTTCTTGAAATGTCCCATTCTTGCCCTGGCTCCTGCTGGCCAAAAGAGTAAGACACACCTCAATTACTGAAGAGTGAAAAGAAAGCTTTTTAGCAGAATTTGCATGTCCAGGGAAGTTTTCTTTAAAAAGCTGGGAGATAAGCCAGCATTGCTAAATGGGCAGAAGAATTTGGACAAGTGGACAGAAAGCAAATCAGCATTCCAAGAGTTTGAGAAGTAGAGCAAAAGCGAACAGACGTTTAAGGCAAAGAATGTGTAGTTTCTATGAAGCTGAGACACTTGCCTTCATGCCTGTGTTAACCGTGGGGCGATGGAATAAAGGCAGATTATTTAAACGAGTTCAAAGCCCTTTCGCATTTACACTGCTTGAACAATTTTTCTGTGTTTCATTAGTTGCCAATAAGTTATCCCTTTGTTTCTGTGTTTGGCTTTATGGATTCTATTGTTGGAATGATGAGAGCACAGGGAAACCATGTAATGACAGGGGAAAGCACTCGCTGGAGGAAAAAAAACACTTTGAAGCAGTGGGGCTCCCAGGCTCCATCTGGGCACAATGCCAGCTTTTCTCCAGCAGAAGAACTTACCACAGAAACAGCTGGTGGTGGCTACATTTAACCTGTAATAAAGACGACTCAGCACACTAATCAATGATTTAATAATTGTATCAGGGAAACAGATTATTGGATTGGTTTTGGGGGATTCAAGCCTCCCTCTGCAGTTAGATGCTGGCTTTCAGAATGGCCTCGCCTTCTTCAACAGACTCACACATTTCCCTCCAGTGTTTTTATTTTAAGACTCTCCTGGTTACAACTATTTTATCAAAATATATTGGAACATCATATAACCCTTAGACGGGTGTTTATTGACACTTACAGAAGCTCTAGGAAATTCCAGTGAGTGAATAGAGCCTTTCCCCACTCTGTCCATCTAGGTTTGTAGGATCTGTCCCTGGCGGGCGGGACTGTCGCCCTGGGGGTTGTAGAATATCTTCTCTTCAAAAGAGCTGAGCTGCTGTTTCCCAGGATGAGTCATAGTTCAGTCTGGCTGAGGGAGTTTTGTTAGAGTACAGATTAGGCTCCATTGCATTTTGGGTTTTCTTAGCAGAGACATTACTTTGCCGACTAAGGTCTGTCTAGTCAAGGCTATGGTTTTTCCAGTAGTCATGTATGGATGCGAGAGTTTGACTGTGAACAAGGCAGAGCACTGAACAATTGATGCTTTTGAACTGTGGTGTTGGAGAAGACTCTTGAGAGTCCCTTGGACTGTAAGGAGGTTGAACCAGTCCATTCTGAAGGAGATCAGCCCTGGGTGTTCTTTGGAAGGACTGATGTGAAAGCTGAAACTCCAATAATTTGGCCACCTCATGCGAAGAGTTGACTCATTGGAAAAGACTCTGATGCTGGGAGGGATTGGGGGCAGGAGGAGAAGTGGATGACAGAGGATGAGATGGCTGAATGGCATCACCGACTCGATGGGCTTGAGTCTGAGTGAACTCCGGGAGTTGGTGACGGACAGGGAGGTCTGGCATGCTGCAATTCATGGGGTCGCAGAGTCGGACACGACTGAGCGAATGAACTGAACTGAACTGAACGTACTCTCTCCTTCTTTCTCTTGTGAGGTATTCTCAAACTCAGTCAAGGTTTTTTTCAGTCACGAGTAGAGTTTCCTATAGAGGCTCTGGATGACTTTTTTTCTCTCCATTTACCAGTGGTCAAATGAACAGGCGCAATAAACTTAGGGACACTCATTCTTCGCTTGTCCCGATGTGCACAGCAGGCTCCAGGCATGCAGTGTAGCGTGGAGTGGCTGGCGTCAAGGATGTTCTTTATGATCACCCTGCTGCCAGTCCCTTGTCAAGGAGTTCTCATAGCACTTTTTTTTACCATATTTTCTTCATCTCAAAATGATCTAATTGTCTATCATCTAGTCTCTCCCATGTGAGTTCAACCTCACAGATTTTAGGAATCTAAGCATTACTGATATTAGATCAGTTAAAATGAAGTCTTCCTCGGTGGCAAGCCTGTCATGACATTTGGGTTTTGGGAGGCAAACAGTAAGTGGTAAACGTCACTGTGTACCCAGCTCTATTTGTAGGTAGATATAAAGAAAGCTGAGTGCTGAAGAACTGATGCTTTTGAATTGTGGGGTTGGAGAAGACTCTTGAGAGTCCCTTGGACTGCAAGGAGGTCGAATCAGTCCATTCTAAAGGAGATCAGCCCTGGGTGTTCTTTGGAAGGACTGATGCTAAAGCTGAAATTTCAATACTTTGGCCACCTCATGTGAAGAGTTGACTCATTGGAAAAGACTCTGATGATAGGAGGGATTGGGGGCAGGAGGAGAAGAGGACAATAGAGGATGAGATGGCTGGATGGCATCACTGACTCGATGGATATGAGTTTGGGTGAACTCTGGGAGTTGGTGATGGACAGGGAAGCCCGGTGTGCTGCGATTCATGGGGTTGCAAAGAGTTGGACAGGACTGAGCGACTGAACTGAGTTGAATTGAACTGATGAGTCAGACAAGGATTCAGATATTAAAAAAAAAAAATCAGGACCTTGCGCCCACCATCAAATATTATAAAGAGGCTTAAAATTTTATGAAAGATATGCTCAGGGTCCCTTTCCCCAAACCAGGTTCCAGTGATTTGTTAAATATACCACATTCCTGCAGTCCTGGGATCAGGCTGCCTGTCCCCAGCTGCTGGTGATTCCCTTTATAATTGGACCATTTTTTTTTTTTTCGTCTGTTATGCTCAACTGTGGATCCTAATGCCCAAATAGAAAAGTCCCATCCACATTCTGATGTGTATAATGGCCCCAGGCAGATTTTCCATGTCTGGAAGTATATTTGTGTTCTATTATTTTAAAAACACACTCTGCTATCATTCTCCTCATCCCTGGTTTATCCTGGGTTCCATTAATTAAGGGTCTAATCTGCAAGAAGATTGTGTCACTTTTGAGAGTATGTGCATTTTAATAGGTTTGCTTAAGGCCTGAAACAGATTCAAGACACAAAGGATTGAGTCGATAATGGTGGATTTCCAGGCATTTTGACAGGTATTGAGGGATATACTTTTGGCCAGAGGCCCTGCCTCACTCCATTCAAATTTCACAAAATAGACAGTTGTCTACTCCATAAGCAAATGGGCAATATCCTTTTCTTCTTTTTTTTCCTTCATAATTTTGACATAAGCTGTGCAGTAGAAAGAAGGTACTGACTGGGAGTATCCATTATGTATGGGGACCAATTTTATTAAGGATCTAAAAAATCCCTCCCTTGGTGGCATATTTAGAAAGTACTATTGGCATCCTGTCCCTGTGTGTTACCAGTGAATGACATGTCAATGTCTTGATGCCTGATCTTAATTATTCACTCTCTGCCATTTCCAGAGCCCTGAGATGACTTTTGTCTGTGCTGACACATGGAATATAGCAAAGAGAATTAGTGGATTCCAAATGTGACTAGGAAAATAAAGAACAGAAATTATATGTGTATTTATAAAAAATACACATGTATACACACATACCTACATGTACACAAATATATACGAATATACATATCTGTATATATGCATGTTATAGGTTGATCATAAAATCAATTTAGTGGCATCCAGCATATATAGTAAGAGCATCATACTGTTCACACATGTAAGAAACCACAGTGACTTTTCTTTCCTGACAATCTCCCAGAGAGCAAACTGGACTATGTAAAAGTTATCTATTAAATATTCATGCAATATTTTCTATTACATAATTTGTAGAGCATTCTTTTGAGGGTAAACTAAGGTGATAGAAAATATTTTGAAGATGATAAATTGTAAACTGAAAAATATATGTCATTATAATGACAACTATGATGATTTTCATGTCACCCACTTGGTCTCAAATTTTAGACTGCAACTTGCTAGGCAGCAGGGCTAATGTAGTAGCCCTGTAGTAGTAATGTAGGATTTTCACTGTGAGTACCAAAGAGGCACAATAATGAAAAAAGCTCAGACTCCGTGAAGCCTAGAGAACAGTGAATGCCAAAGAGCTTGTGTGTTATTCCCAACTCTCTGCTAACAAATTATGCCTTGAGCAAATCGTTTAATATGACCAAGTCTTTGTATCCTTATCCTTAAAATGAAGGAGTGGATCAACCAATATTCCGTCTAGATCAAATTTTAAGGGATCCTTGAAAGAACTTAAATATATATATATGAAGTCGATCAGGAAAAAATGCTACTACAAAATCTTTCAACCTGACAAAGTTTTCAAATTGGCATATATTTTTCAGCTTACAATTTATCATCTTCAAAATATTTTCTAATCTATCACCTTACTTTATCCTCAAGAGAATGCCCTACAAATTATGTAAAAAATTAGCCTTGGTCCAGGTCCCATAACATGATAGGCTGTAAAAATATAACAAAGCTGAAATGTTTTCCAGAAATTGTTTTAATGCCAAGAGGCTGTTATCAGTTGAATTGCTGCCAAGACATTATAATGTGTGGGAAGACCCAGTATAAAATAAGAACACAAACAAAAACAAAAGCTTGGAGGGAAATCTTTTGCTGCTCAGTGAATTTTTGTTGTCAGTCTGATTTATCTGATTATAAGACAGTAGTAAATAAGTTTTTTCTTTCTTTAAATTTTTTCCTTTCTCTTCTCACCTTCCCTCCAGAGCCCTGTTCCTGGTAGGAAAAATGGAGCCAATAAAATCAATGTTCAAAGGTAATTTGGAGTGGTAGAAACCATTTCAGGTAGTTGTCGAAAGCCTTCTGAGAACTCTTTTTTAGGCATTCTCACCACTTGTGGAAGGTGAAAGGGATGCAATGGAAAAAAACTCATTTTCAGCAGCCTCCCACTAGGAAGCCATGGCTGTTCTACTCTGTGTGCCCATGTTATTCATCAAACTAAGTCAATGTTTGGATTTTCCTTGGATATGGTTGTATTCTGTAAGCCATGTACAACTTTTATGTTTTCTCCATTTTAAAACTGTCTTGCTAAATTAACTGGATTAAATTCGTTGTAGAATAAACATATTCCTACATCTCTAAAGCTCTTAATAAAGGTCTAAAGGTGATGTTTGAACCTCTCCTCCCATCTATGTTGGTGAAAAGCAATCCAAGCTGAGGGAAGAGCATGTGCAAAGGCCCAGTGGCATCTCTTGAGGCAGGTGAGTGCCTGGTTGGAAGAAGTGCAAGAAGGCCAGAATAACTGGGGACAGTGAGAGACAGGTGGGGTAGTAGAGGATGATGAGGAAGATGAGAAGGGGTAGGTGGATCATGTAGGAATTTATAGGCCATTGTGATGAAATTGGAGGTACTAGAGGATTTGGGCAGAGGAATGACTTCAACCAAGTGATACTGTAATGGGGTATTTCTGGCAATAAACAGAGAGGGACTTTAGGAGCCAGTTAGAGTGATCTTAGGGAGTGGATAATGGTACCTTGGTAGTAGTGGAAGTGGTGAGAAATGGTCTGGATCTATTTTGACAGAAAGCTGACAAAAATCTGTTGGTGGATAAGATCAAGGGGTATGAGAAAAAGAAGTATGTCCAAAAAGATTCAGATATTATGGCCTGAGATGATGAAACCATGAAATTTTCATCAACTGAGATGGGAAGAATAGGAATTTGTGGGTGTAAGATTTTGACCCCCATACAAGAAAGAAATATTTTGTAAATACTATATCAGTACAATTGTATTGGATAACAATATTCCTTCTATTTAAATTTAAGAAAGGAGATTGAGAAAAGGGAAAAAAAATGTAGGACTAGCCCATTCTATTGATTTCATCCATCCATTCATTCATTCTTTCAGTTAATATGTACTGTAAACTCTTAGCATTTAAAGCTAAATGCTAGCTGCTGAGAAAGGTAGCTGCTGCTGCTGCTAAGTCACTTCAGTTGTGTAGAACTCTGTGTGACCCCATAGACGGCAGCCCACCAGGCTCCCCTGTCCCTGGGATTCTCCAGGCAAGAATACTGGAGTGGGTTGCTATTTCTTTCTCCAAAGCATGAAAGTGAAAAGTGAAAGTGAAGTCACTCAGTCGTGTATGACTCTTAGCGACCCCATGGACTGCAGCCCACCAGGCTCCTCCGTCCATGGGATTTTCCAGGCAACAGTCCTGGAGTGGGTTGCCATTGCCTTCTCCGGAGAGAGGTAGAAAGGTATTCAAATGTGAATTAAGCTATCAGAATACATATAATTTTCTATTTAACCTGACAGAGGGTGGAAATGTGTGTCACTAACATAAGTAAGGTGTCCTGGTGTTTGGGTATACATGAATGATTATGAGAGATAACATGTGAGTTAGCCTTTTAAATTGGTTAGAACTTTATATTCCAGGAGGAAAGTTGTTACATCAATAGATTCCAAAAGCCCATAGAAGAAGGAAATAATTTTTTTTAATTGTTAATGACTTTGTGAGATTGTTAAAGGTAATCTGAAAAAACAGTCCAAATCAGCTTTTTTCAAGATGTTCTGCATATTAAGACCTAATGTTCATTTCTGGTAATAAATTTGTTTATCTCATATGCATCTAGCATGCAACTAGCTTCCTTGGAAGTATTAAGTCAATTGTTCCATGGTTGAAGAAGGCTGAGCTAGTCTGTGCGGGTTCTAAATTCAAGGTTATATTTAATTAGTACAAAATATCTCAGCTTCTTGTCAAACTTTCACATCTGACTCAGAAAGCAAATAAGATGGGTGGTGGACCTGATGTCTGGCTGAGTTTGATAGCAGGTAAGAGGCTATGTAGGTAACTGAAAATAGCAAAAGAAATAAAAGACATTTCTCTTACTCTTGAGGATCCTCTAATCTAATTGGGAGGATAAATACAAGGACAAGTAAATGAGAATAGCTTCATAGCACCATCTAAATGTGGTCCAGTGATCTCATAGTCTGAGCGTGGACAAAGGGGAGGGTAGTGATTTGCATTAAAGAATAATCGAGGCTGTCTGGGTGGAAGCAGAGAAGATATCCTTGGGGATCTGAATCTTAAGAGAATATTGGCAAGTCATTGATTAATCCATTTTAAAAAATTGATGTCTGAGTGGGGATTTTATGAGCTAAACAGTTGAGACTCTGTAGGGATGCTGATATTCAGAGGGCTTCCCTTGATTTTCAGAATATACCTTCACATACAAAAATTGGTACTTCTCAAGTCTGCTGGATTTTCCTTTCCCAAAGGCTGACATCTGTCTAATACTTCAGTTGTGAAAAATGTCTCCTCTGTTAGGCTCTTTTCATTGACAGTTATAAAATTTCCTTTTGGAAACCACTGAGTACTATCTTCCCAAAAGGAATGCTCTAATATGATGAAAACATCGAAGGAAGTGCAAGCTCCCATCAAGACAAATTCCCCACCCCTAGTGTGTGGATAAATGACTGATAACCCCTCTTCTCTCTGAATGGGGGACTTGGCAAGGGATTTTGAGGTACTACTGTCTGGACTCAGCAGAGTGCTTGAACCTTGGTGCTCTCCATGCCAGTCTGGACACATCCAGAGAGCAGGAAATCACACTATGTTTTTCTAGCACCCCTTTGTGGAATATATTGCCAAAACCCACAATTTGTACTGTAACATCTCTAGGTGAAATGTGAGAGGGCAGGAGCTGGTGCAGGTTGCGATGCTTTCTGAAGGCACACTGAAGGAGGCTGGACTAACGTGACAGCGTCCATGTTACCTGAGCACAGCACAGTGAAATATCACGTAAGTAATGCCAAGCATTTAATGAGTCGGGACTGAAAACTTTAATTAGCTTGTAGGGCTTTTTATTATTTTATTTTTTGTTCATTATATTTTCTGCTCAGTCTCTGTGGATGTTCTGCATTTTCATCATCAAATGACTGTCTGGTTATTTTTGTCAAACAAGAAGCCTGAAACCATCAAGTCTGAGTGCAGAGACAGTCTGCCTGCTCTGTCAACAGGATGAAAGTGAGTCTCGGGCTTTTTTAATTACAAGGATAACATGTTCGCTCATCTAATAATGAAGATGGTTAGCAATTTTAAATTTTAATAATCAATTACTGAAAGTAATTCTCCATTAAACCACAAGAGAGCCATTAAATCTCAAAAGATGGAACATGCTGTATGTAACAGTAGCAAATTTTCTATTTTTAAATATCATTAGGGAATATCTGATTGTTTCATTTCTCTGCATTTCTTTTACCTTTTTCCTCATGCAGACCATCTCATTTTCCACAGGAAGACAGCACATGATCTTATAAATAATAAAAGAAAACCCTTGCAAGACTTTATCCAGGGGTGTGAAATATGTGCTAAGAATGTAATTTATTTCAGTCTGGCATATTTTGACTGAATAATAAGGAAGGTGACTAATTAATATTATACTATGCTGTGGGCAAGGCAGCACAGTGGGCTAAATCCGTGCTCCTTTCACCTCTGGAGACTGGCATGCCAGCCTTAGAGGAGCCAGACCTGCTGAGCACGGCTTCGGGGAGGGGAAGAGACGGCATAAGATGTCTCTTCCTGGCTGTGGAGACCCCTGTCCATATTCTAAAACCACCCTGAGCATCAGCTTCTGCTCTGCAGAGATGAAGGAAAAGGCAAATGATTGCTACTCGACTATGGCAACTTGGCTGACTTCTGTGTCAAGGGGAGATAACTCCCTGACAGCTCCAGCCGTCCTGCTCTAACCAGGTTCAGCCAGCTTGCTCTCATCCGCTTAAATATTTGGAAATCAATGGAATAAAAGAAAAGGGTAGAGAGACAGAGGGGGGAGAGAGAGAGAGAGAGAGAGAGAGAGAATGTTTTCAGGTAGAAGATTGGATAAGGATGGGAGCACCATAATGAGATGACCAGAAACAGTGAATTATTTAGAATCAAATTAGCCTAGGTCTCCACTAGGCGCAGATGATTCCATTTTTTGCAGTATCCAGAGCTCACAGAGTAGAAAGGTACTGGGCTTTATTTCTAAGGCATTTGATTAGCTTTCAGATAATGGGAAGATCACTTTGAATCTAACCAGTGGTTCTACACTGGGCACTACCCCCACCATATGGTCTGTGGGTTTGAAAGAACATGAGTACCATAAGCAACAAAGCCAGAGATGATCTAGATTTTTTCCGGGTGGGAAATGTGCCGGTATTATGAACTGCACTGGCCTTTCCAGGGAGCAGTCTCTTGCTTCCCTCAGAAGGATTAAAGCCAAAATCCTGCCAAGCCAGATGGGCTGGGGACGGGTAAGGTTTCACTGCACTGATAATTAAGCTGTAGTTTCTTTGCGTTTGTTCACAGAAAACTTTAAGTTTCTGAATGCCAGAGGGTTTCCATCTCTCTCTCATTCTACTACTTGGACTTGGATCGTCGTTAGCATCAGTGGCAGGGAGACGTTGGTTTGGTGGTGATAAGAGAATGCTGACTCTCACTATAAATTTTACTCTCAGGTAAAATTGGAAACTGACCCCAGTACATTGAAGAAAAAGAATGACCACTCCAGACTGGTGGGTGGCTGTTTCAGTAAGCTAGGAAACTTACATCCGAGGTTTGCCTTGAGTGACTGCAAGATGAGTAGGTCTCTGCATCCACCTGCTGGAATCCTAGGAATTTATAGAGAGGTCTGTATGGGCTTCAATCTCTCCCTCAGTCCAGGTGGTCTCAGGAACACCTTACTTTCTCAAAGCTGTGTCCTCCTCAGAGTAGCTCTGAGTACAGGAACAGTAGGCAGAATGTACATTCCAAGGATAAGGGCGGGAGTAAGGAGCTTCAATTGCTGGGGACCAGTTTTGGGATCAACTTGTGGTCATGTCCTCTTTGTTGACCTCCACAAAGAAGGAAATACAGTCCACACTGGATAATTTTGGCCTTTGTTAACACATCTAAGAGGTGACTTAGGAAGATAAGAAGAAATTATTTGTTGAAGTTCAGGTCCTCATGTAAATTCCAATTATCTAGTTAAGATGACTACTCTGTGTTCTACCTGTTTACTGTTACTATGTGTAACTGGGTGTGAGAATGGCATATTTTTTAAACTTTCAAATATTTATTTACTTTCCCAGATTAATATCCAATCATGGATTATTATGAATGAGCTATGCCAAAAGCATTTGACTGTGCAGATCACAACAAACTGTGGAAAATTCTGAAAGAGATGGGAACACCAGACCACCTCACCTGCCTCTTGACAAATCTGTATGCAAGTCAAGAAGCAACAGTAAGAACTGGACATGGAACAACAGACTGGTTCCAAATCAGGAAAGAAATATGTCAAGGCTGTATATTGTCACCCTGCTTATTTAACTTATATGCAGAGTATATAATGAGAAATGCTGGGCTGTATGAAGCACAAATTGGAATCAAGATTGTGGGGAGAAATATCAATAACCTCAGATATGCAGATAACACCACCCTTATGGCAGAAAGCGAAAAACTAAAGAGCCTCTTGATGAAAGTGAAAGAGGAGAGTGAAAAAGTTGGCTTAAAACTTAACATTCAGAAAACTAAGATCGTGGCATCCCATCCCATCACTTCATGGGAAATGGATGGAGAAACAACGGAAACAGTGACTGACTTTATTTTGGGAGGGCTCCAAAATCACTGCAGATGGTGACTGCAGCCATGAAATTAAAAGATGTTTGCTCCTTGGAAGAAAAGTTATGACCAACCTAGACAGCATATTCGGAGAAGGCAATGGCACCCTACTCCAGT
>SJYA01000296.1:34149-160983 GCA_006410615.1 Neotragus moschatus | reverse complement strand
GAGGCAGCAGTGCTGAGATTCTTCAGGGCTGCACTGTACTTAGGCGATAAAGTGGGCACAGAGTTTGGAAGGAGACCTTTATGCCCTCCTGCATAGGGCCCAGTGTTTTGTGACTCTCCGAGGACTGGGACCTTAAGTTTGCCAGGCTCAGGTCATAGGGATTTATTGTGAGTCTATACCTGACAGTAAGGAAGGCAGCATTTATCTCATGGGAATACAGATCAGTAAACATAGCATGGCACCCTTTGCAGAGACCGGAACTAGATTCAAGAATCTCTGAGGGATTTTTATTTTGTGTATTTTCGTTTTTGTGAGCTCCTGTTAATGGCCCTCGAAGCATCCCCAGGGCTGTTTGGGTTTTGTCTGTCTGCTTCTTTTTCCTCTTCCCGCTAGCTCTTTCATGCATCTTCTACTCTGTATGTCCTTTGATCTATATCAAAGTGTTAATCTAGTCAAAACATCTATTCAAGAGCTGAAATTATCTTCATTACACCTTGAAAGAGGAGCCTAAATAAGAAGTCAGATCATCATTTGACTTTGAACTTAATTTCTGATTCTGTGCCTCTGCAAGTATTACTGTTTTTACTTATTCATTCATTCATCAGCTACTCACTTGAGTGCCTTCCTCCTTTTTGGCACACTCCTTGTTACTGGTAATAATACCTAGATCTTATACACAAAAACAATCCTGTGTTCAAGATACTCATATTCTAGCAACATTCAAACTATTGGAAGTGGAAAAGAAGCTGAAACTTGAGCAGAATTACAGTAGTTACTAGTATGATATCATTTTGAAAGTGATCAGAAAAATAGCAGATGAGAACACTATGTCATTTCCAAGGCTCTTTGAGACAGATCCATGCTTCCACTGATCATTTGTAAGCATACGTAAGATACCTTATACATTTTCTCCCATCACACTTCTCCTTCCTGTATCCTGCCGCCCTACAGAACCACTCTATTTCTGTAGGTCATAGGTAACTTATCTATGAAGTTAATTTACAGGCTGAGGTGTGCTCATGGATTACTGCTTATGATGTCCAGGTATGCTTTGTATTTCAGCANCGTAAGATACCTTATACATTTTCTCCCATCACACTTCTCCTTCCTGTATCCTGCCGCCCTACAGAACCACTCTATTTCTGTAGGTCATAGGTAACTTATCTATGAAGTTAATTTACAGGCTGAGGTGTGCTCATGGATTACTGCTTATGATGTCCAGGTATGCTTTGTATTTCAGCAGGGAGTTTCCCTCATCTTAATTCACCAACTACAAAGCACCTTTCTGGGTAATTTTAGAACTTTTTTTTTAAAGGCTAATAGATAGAGGCAATTTAGACAACAGATGAACTTTTGATTGTTTCTAAAATCTCCCCATCTATCTGGCTGATTGGTAAATACTCTCTAAAAGCCCAATCAAATAAGAAATAAAGTAGAATCATTTCAGTTTTTCTGTCAACTGTTGCATACGTCCTACACTCTTTTTATTAAAAAAACACTGTGAGTCAAAATATGATGAGATTGTTCCCACATTATGCTCATTCACGACAAAATTTCTTGTGTTTGACATGATAAAGAAGCAGTCCTGGGTAAGATCTTTAAGTGAGTTAGAACAAGCCATCACCAGTGAAGAGCTGTTTAAGCAGACTTGCCACCCAATAACAGGGTTACATTACTTATCAGGCTGTTATGACCATTCCTTTTAGCATTCTTTTACCTTAATATTAGTGCAATGAACCCCAAGATTCACTACCCTGGCAGTTATTGGCTGCTTTGTGGGCAGAGCCAGCTTTCAAAAGCAATAGAAGCCTAGATCTTGCTGTTTCCAACTGTCATTCTTCTGCCAATGCCCTTTTAAAAAGGGTTTGGGGCTCGCCTTTGCATTATATATGCGTAACTTCCATTAGTGTTAATCACATGCTCCATTTTAGAGCTGTTTTGGCCCCTCCGGTTAAATGGGCGTTTAAACAGTTTTTAATGCATTATATGTACTTATTTTTTAAACAAGTATTATATGCCCAATTGACTGGAATTAATACAAAGTCCATCAGGTGAATACAGATTTATAATTGTTTTTAAAGCATGTATTATTTACTCGACCAACCATGACAGCCCTTTTGGAGTCATTCCAGCTGAGAGGGGAACTACATGTGTATTTCAATACTGAATAAGCCTTCATGAAATCTTTTAGTGAGGTTCTCTCAGTTAAGCTTAAAGCTTATCCAGCTAATTGTTTCCTCTCACTTTCTCTCTCTCTTTTCACAAACAAATTCTCAAAATATTGTTCACTATTTTTAGCTTGCATCATCAGCATCGGTGAACTAGGTAAAAGCTATGCAAAGGCCCATTCGGTTCAAATAAACTCAGCAAATTCAACAAGATATACAGTGTCTACAAAGCATTAGGCCCTGATACTGAAAAAGGAAAGATATACTCAGTTCTCAATTCATATATAATTGACCTTCATCAAGAGTAGAATTTAATAAATTATTTCATTTTACAAATTATCCAATCTGTCTAAAATTTTCTATAACCAAGCAATTGAAAAGAAATTAAATAGCTCCTTGTTCTCGTCTCGGACATAAAATTAAACTCCAACCCACTCTTCTTTTATAGCGTTAAGCATGTTATGTATCTTTTCCCCCCTTGCTTGGGTTAGTAAGATTATTCCAAAATTGTTTTCCAAATTTTAACATGTTTTTATTTGTATAGCATCATCCCTTTTTACTGTAATAGTGATTGACTAATTAGTAGGACACTGGAATTCACTTCTATTAGCTTTTAAGCTCAAGACAGATATATCATGCAAGTTTAGGGATGTATTCAGACCCTACGCCAGATGAAAGATGATTGCTTTAGACTATAGTATAACCTTGTCTTATGGTTGGTAGAATTGAAATCCATATTATTTGTGAGAAGGAAATGCACTGCTTATTACCAGAAAAGAGCAGTACATAGACTTTCAGTTTCTGACAATGAAATTTAAGACTTTAAAAATTTCAGTAGTACTTTAGGGAGACCCTGACATTCTTTGTAGGTCAAAACTGAGTGCACAAGAAAGACTGCATTTACTGAAGCAACCAAGAGTAATTCTTTCCTTTCTATATACATGTGAAGATTGTTCGTGGGGTAAGCGCTGTAGCCTCTGTTCCAGACTGACCGTATTGGCCACTTCCCCTCCGACTGGAGATCAGTCTGAGACTCTTGCCAGTGGAGTCTTCCTAGCTAGCAGGGCTCTGAACGCAGGTATGGCTGCTGCTGTTGTCTGGAGGTTCCTAAGGGGACTGTTTATTGGTGGTTCATAAGAACACCTTTGGGTGTTCTTGTATGGCTTTCACAGAAGGAAACTTAGTTTTGACAATGTGGTTCAGAAACTAGATAGCAGTGGATGGATGGAATGTGTTCTCTTTATTTGAAAAAACAAAACATAAACTCATATTCACAAAATGTGTCTTTGGAGAATGATAATGAAGTAAGGTGAGCTTACATAATAAAAAAACATGTTGAAATTCTCAAGCATAGATAAATAATAAGTCCAGCAACCGTATTTACATCTGTATGATTTAGAGATTAATGCTTTTCCTTGTCTAATAGCAAAGGCTGTTAAACTTAATATTGTTGCATATTGTATACATTCCTTTTCTTTGGGGTTGTCTTATTATTTAGCTTTCTTGTTCAAGCCTGTCCATCTTTCCTTTTCTTTCTTTCTTTCCATTCTCTTCTTCCACAAATACTGACTGTAAATTTGCTACATGATATGGTTCAGTCTTTAAATACTTCATAGTTTAATAAGAACTATGAAAGTGAAAGTGAAGGCGCTCAGTCGTGTGCGACTCTTTGCGACCCCATGGACTGTAGCCTACCAGGCTTCTCCGTCAATGGGATTCTCCAGGCAAGGATACTGGAATGGGTTACCATTTCCTTCTCCAGGGGATCTTCCCAACCCAGGGATCAAACCTGGGTCTCCCGCATTGGAGGCAGACGCTTTTACCTCTGAATCATATGAAAAAGATAATAATTCAACATGATAAGTGTATAAGTATAGTTAAGTATCAGTAGGATGATGTTAGCTGGGATTCATTGGTGGCTTGGATATATTTTTTATTTGTTTGATATGGGCTTTTATACATTGGTCAACTTTTAGCAGCGTCTTTCTTAAATTGAAAAAAGACATTTTCTTGGAAGGATCAAAATGATTATATTAAAAATTACGGAGAAGTTCCCCAAATGCCTCTGAGTGTGTATCTTGCTAATAGATATGCATTTTCAAGAATATAAAACATGTAGTTGACAAATTATATACAGTAAAAGTATTATATATAGACCTATATATATATGTATGTATACCTCATACATACCTCAAGTTGGAAAGTATTATCATTACCAAACCTAACCCACCAAAGTATAATTTACAAAACATAAAATGAAACTTTGCATCATATTGTAAGAAGATGGTAAAAAATATTTGCTCTGCATTTCCTCCCCACCTAAAGAAAAAGCCTTTTGAAATTTGTCATAACCTAGGGGAAGTATATCTGGAGAAGAGAAATCTTTTTTTAAATCTCTCACATTGTCAGCATCGTGTCACTATTTTATAAGCAACTGAGTTCCATTTCTATACACTTGTATCACGGTGCAAAGTCCTTTGTGAACGGGCCACATTCTTCTCACACATACAGGTCCCCACAGCATAATCACGTTGATTAACTGACCTGGATCAGTAATTGTTACACTTGAAGAACTCTATAAACTTGAACAGAGAAGTGACTGGTAATGTGACATTGGCCACAGAGACTGACATTTTCTTTTTTTGTTGTTGTTTGCTTGCTTGTATTTTAAAATTGTTTTACAGTCTCTAGTCATTTCCCACTTGACAAAAATGTTTTATTAAAATAAACTGTTTTCACATTCAGCATCAGCTGGAATAAACTCAAGATTATACTGAATTCTTATGTTAGGTAGGCAACAACGTGATAATTCCTTCTACAGGCTTTCTCTGCTGAGTTTAAGTAAATATAGTTCAGTAAATAAAAGCATCAGCATCGAAGCAGTGCTGCTGTTGCATTTTAGAAAAGGTATTTAGATGAAATTGTGATTATTTTTATTTATTTATATCAATACTTTGTACATGTCTTCCCTCTGTTATACAGATAGTGGCTTCCACGAAAGCTTTGCTGGCTAGAGAACAGAACAAAACACATAGAACCTAACAAACCAGAAGTATATTTTACAAAAGAAAAAATAAGACTTAGCATCTATATGGCTATAAAAAGTATTTCCACTTCATTTTCTCACCATTTTTTTAAAAATCCAGGTATTAAAGTGTACACATTCCTATAAAGTTTTTTTCTGAATATATATATATTTGAATATCTTACTCTATTTTAAAATTTCTAAATGTTTGTCAAATTATTAACAGCTACCAAGCTGATTTGAACAAAAAGAAATAAGCTGGATATGATTAGATATATCCTCCAAAAGTCGTTTCCTTGAGAAATAAGGAAACACATTCAGGATTTCAGAGAACAGAAACAGCAAATACATTTTAAGGAGTTGAAGTATTTTCTTTCTTTCCCTCTCTCTCAGAAGCCCCTGAAGTCGACTCTGCAGCTGAGCTGATTTCATGTTAGAAAGCTGTCCTAAATACACACTGACAGAGGGGCTGTGAGAATGGACACAGAGCTGTCTGCACTCTCACACATGCCACCGCACACACTCTCAGGTTCTGAATTGTTAAAGAACACTGAGCAAGGAGTCCTCAAGCCTGCTGTTAAAATACAGTCTAGTTAAGATGAATGTAGATGCCTATGCCTAGACAAATGTAGATCTGGAGTCTGAAAACAGTCTACTTGATATATAGGTGATGCATATTAGAAAACTATAGAATCACTGCTAGCATCTTTGTTGGTTAAATACACATTCTGGTGAATAATGTGATTGACCCATGGGAAAAAAATACTGGTATAAAAAGGGAGCAGCTATGCTTCAACTTGATATAATTGCTTTGGAAGGTGCTTTCTTAATTTCTGTGGATGGTACAATGAAGCGCTGAGAAGAATCTACAGTGATACAAAGAAACAGAGTTCCTATATATCTTTATTGAATGTAACACAATATAATCAAAGAATGCACATAATTAAGTGCTTAAGCTCAAAGCATCTTTAAAGCAGGAATTCTGCTGATTTTTTATTTTATGTGATTGCTTACGGATTAGTTCTCTATTTGCTCCTAAAGAATATACTTAAACACTCAATCAATGAATAACCTACAGCAGTTTGTTGTAGATTCAATAATGGGGAATGGTGCATTGTACCAGGATAGTCAGATATACCCAAAGGGAGTGTCAGTGGTCAAAATGCTTCCATTGCCAGAAGGTAGTCTGAAAATGGTCTGGAAATTCAATACAGCATTGACCCTACATTGTATACATGATCCACAGTCAGTTTCTCAAGCATACTTGTAGTTTTAAAAAAGAACCATTGGAAAAAAAAAAAAAAGCTGGGACTTAAAAAAAAATCTATTTTAAATGAGTTGGTTTTTGTGAATAGTTGATTTGAAATATATTTATCCAAATGAGCTAAACGGAAAAATCATTTTTATTTCAGGTTAAATACATCTAAAATTATTTTATTTTCTTTAAAAATAATATAATATAAAGTTTTAAAAATAACTTAAAATTTTCAAGTTATGTATTGATATTTCTATTTGTGAGAGGATAGTTAAATGTTCATCTATTCCATCCTCAGAAAGCCTCCTAATTATCAAACAATAGCCATATATGAATATATACCTTGTGATATTGATCTAATTTCTATTAGTTTTTCTCTTTATTTTATCAGTGGATTAAGAAAAAGTGGCAAGTATTCTAACAAAATAGATTAGAGCCATTTACCAAATCTCATATGGCTGTGTTTGCTTTTCCTTCCTTCTGAGAATTATCAGCATATTTCATCAAACAATTAACAACTTTACATCCTGTAATTAATTATTAGAGATTTTATTTTCTGTAGTTATTTAAAATTATTTTAAGATGACACCTTTTTATTTTGAAATTGGAATAAGAGTAGAAATTATGATTACCACTAGTAGAAAAAAATTAATTATTTTGGAATATGCTTAATTTGGGAATATAGTATTTTCTTGTTATCCTCGTACACTTAAGAGTTCCATTTCAGTTTTAATAGATTGAAGATGTACATTAAAATGATGTCACATCAGTTAAATCCTAGTTTTCGTAAGTTTTATGATCCTTTCTCATTCTCAAAATTATAAGGATAGCCATATTTGGGTTTTAAGAACTGCAAGTATAGCTGTATGTATAACAGTAATGTATATTATATACAGTTATATAATGTCTGTCGTTTTTGAGATTGCACCCAAGTACTACATTTCAGGCTCTTTTGTTGACTATGAGGGCTACTCCACTTCTTCTAGGGGATTCTTGCCCACAGTAGTAATGTAATGTAATGGTCATCTGAATTAAATTCACCCATTCTCATCAATTTTAGTTCAATGATTCATAAGATGTTGATGTTTTCTCTTGCCAGCTCTTGCTTGACCACTTACCTTGATTCATGGACCCAACGTTCCAGGTTCTTATGCAATATTGTTCTTTACAGCTTTGAACTTTACTTTCCCCACCAAACATCCACAACTGGGTGTCGTTTCTGCTTTGTTCAGGCTCTTCATTCTTCTGGAGCTCTTAGTAATTGTCCTTCACTCTTCCCCAGTAGCATATTAGACACCTTCCAACCTGGGCGGGGGGGGCTTATCTTTCAGTGCCATATTTTTTTGCCTTCTTATACTGTTCATGGTGTTCTTGTAGCAAAAATATTGGAATGGTTTGGCATTCCTTCCTCCAGTGGGCCACGTTTTGTCAGAACACTCCACTGTGACCTGTCCATCTTGCATGGCCCTGCTCATAGCTTCACTGAGTTGCACATGCCCCTTGGGCACAACAAGGCAGTGTCTGTGTATACATATATGTTTAATAAGCATATGCTTCATTATTTCACCTGGAGGATAATAATTGTGTACATGAGATGGAAATTCAATATAATTTGGAAACTGGTACTAAAATCTTAGTTTTGCATTTATGGCTATTTGATCAAATGGCACATCAAAATGGCACACATGAATCATAGAATCATCCTGTGATGTTGATGAAAATAAAATTCCTTATTACACTTTAGACAGCATACTGATTTTTGTCATGTAGATTTCATATATTAAATTCCAACAAAGCTTGGTTATAATAATTTGAAGACTGATTTTTTCCACATTGATTGACAGATTTCCTTTTTGCATTAGATCTTATAGCTCGATTGATATAGTTCATTAAGACCCCTTTACAAAATCTGCAAAAGAAAGGTACTATTTATGGAATTACTGATGGAGAAACAGTGGTATTATAATCATGCCACACACTGAAATAAGTTAATTTTAATGATTCATTGGATTTTCTATTTGACTTTTTTTCTACTTTTAAGATAAAGGCTGTTCTTGTCTATAAAATGATTTAGCTGATCTTAATCTGCCTTTGAAAGATGTGAATGTGATAAAAATATGCAGAGTGCCTGGAACTGGGCTAGGCCCATAGTTAGACATGTAACAAATGCTAACTCTCTTTCCCTATTTATCATAAGAATTCTAATGTTTTGTGCCTTTTTTGTGAGAAAAGACCAGGTTTTGTAGTTTGGACAAACCACCTGGGATATTATAATGTCCCTTGAAAATGACACAGGCTATAGTACAAAATTTGCAGGAGGGTTAAGAACTTAAAGTACCAGAAAAATCTTCACTTTTACCTTAACTCCTAACCATAACTTGATAATAATGATCCTGAGTCTAT
Source organism: Neotragus moschatus (assembly GCA_006410615.1). Lineage (NCBI taxonomy): Eukaryota > Metazoa > Chordata > Mammalia > Artiodactyla > Bovidae > Neotragus > Neotragus moschatus. The sequence goes on along the minus strand of SJYA01000296.1, from coordinate 152,132 downwards.
TTTTTCCTAGTTCTAAACAAAATTATACGTTCCAAGAGGGCAGGGATGTGAATGTGTCCTGTTTGCAGCTGTTTATCCAGTTCCAAGCATACATTAGGTACTTAATAAATATCAGTTACATGAATGAGCAAAAACACTGTAATTTTTCTTTATTTTCCATTGTTATAAAGTCACATAAATTAATTAAAATTAGTTTACTAATCTTGTGATATTTTTAAAATAATTAAAACATTCTATTTCAACACTAATTTCTCCAATTACTGTTTTCCATAAGAGTGAAACTAAATCTTCTATTTTCATGATTCAAGCTCTTTATTCTAAGGAATCTCTAACCTGCATTTCTTATTTTCTGCTCACCCCACTGAATGGTATTATACCTAGCACAATACTCCTACCTCAACTGCTGGACTTGTAAGAGCTTAATGATATGGATTTATGCATTATCATTTTTTAAATAGCTCTTTTAAAAACAAAGACCTTATCATCAATGTTTGCAGATAGGACCTTCCAAATGATTCTTCAGGTACCCAGAAATTAGTGTCTGCTCTACTTTCACTGATGCAAATATTTACTAAGAAGAGAGAGAAAGAAAATAACCTTTTGCCCTTTTTTTTTCCTTTTCTGAAACCTAAAAGCATTTTGTTTTCTAGAGCTCTATAAAAGTTCAACGCATAAAAGGTTAGGAGCCTGACTTTTTTCTGTCGTGTATATCTTTGAAAAATTGGTTTACGAAGAGTCATACATCATGTAGCCAGACATATGGGAATAGTTAAAGATTAAGGTAAATAGACAAATTGAACTGCTTTAAATCATTTTCCTCGTTTCAGTTTTATGAAGGAGCTTATGAACAAAAGCTGACATTAAGCAATCACAATGGGCTCTTCTCTATGTTTTAGACAGTGGTAAAGACTTTAGTGTCAAAGAGTGTTGCATCACCAATAGTTACATCAATTTGATTGGTGTCCAGATTTCAAAAATGTTACCTTGTCAAACCATAACCTTTTCCAAGTCTTTCATTTGTCATGGTTTTGTAGATTATATCATTTGTTTTATATTACCTGTATCAGAAAGCATGGATCATGGATTATAAGATTTTTTTTATTATATATTGGTTGTTTTTGTTTTTTAAATAAAATTAATACTGTAGGCATTTATGTTCAAAAGAGACTAATCAAATATTTTGGAAGGAAGTTTGATTTCATGCAACAAACATTACAGTAACTCTGCCTAAGGAGACCTTTGGTTCCTTTTCACTAAAAAAGGAATTTTCAGAACCATTAGGTTAACATTTTTAATAAATTGAATAAATATACTGAACTTTTCTAAGGTACCTAATACACTAATATCCTGTGGAGAGAAGCTGGCTGTTGGACTTTAAGGTAAGTTGCAGGAATTTGCCTAGTGGCATGGTGACAAGCCCCTACTCTTATGAAAAGTGCTATGGGATCTTTAATGTCCACGCAGGGGAGTAGGATTTAAGATTTTGTGGTCTCATTTGAAAGACCCCTACATAGTAAACTGCATGGAACTCAATTTATCTACCTAGAAAGGAAAGAAGGCTTTGTAGCCCCTGTACCTATAAATCTAAGAAATGCTGTGAATATATGCCTTCATATTCATGCAGCACCAATCCCCTTCTTAAAAATAATAAAAATAACAAGGTCTCTGATCATCAGGTTGATATAGACAAAAATCCATTAACTTTTCATCATTATCACAGCTCTTATATCAAAGTGCAGACATTCATGGGGCTAGCTCACCTCCCCTGGTAGCTGTGCAAAGAGCCAGATGAAGATCTTTTACATACTTCTTTGTTGGTTTGCCTTTTAAAGCGTATGTGGTCGATTTAGAAACTGCTGATGGTCAAAATGTAATTTAAGAAGTCTACAAATATTTGCACAGGTATGTGAGCCCAGCTTATAAGACATCCAGCTAATAAGTTTTCTCATGCCCTTAAGTAATGGGTCTGATAGGAAAAAGAATAACTTCTAGAAAATGTGGACCAACTTTATTGCTGAGCTTGGTGTGATTCTCTGTGGGATAACACGTATGTTTATGCCTAGTCTGGAGACTAACATATATATTAGACATTTCAGAAATGATAGTTTTTTTTCCTTTTGGAATATTCCAGTTGCCACAAATATATATATATAAGAAATAGCCTTGTAAAGCTTGCTGAGATATCTCAAGATGTAAATATATGAACTGTTTCTCAATAAGAAATTTGACGTAAAGGAGAAAAACACCATCATGTGTGTTTGATAAAACAGCATTTTTGTGGTGGCGACTCTTTCTGAGATTGCATACTTCTAGCAATTTTATCCTCCAGAGAAGGCAATGGTAGCCCACTTCAGTGTTCTTGCCTGGAAAATCCCATGGACAGAGGAGCCTGGTGGGCTGCAGACTATGGGGTTGCACAGAGTCGGACATGACTGAAGCGACTTAGCAGCAGCAGCAGCAGCAATTTTGTCCTGTCTCTCTTTGTCATATCTTCAAGCACACACACACACACACACACACACACACACACATTAAGGGTGTATGGGCTTTCTTTTAAGATTTTTTTGAAGTAAACCATTTTTTAAAGTTTTTATTGAATTTGTTATAATATTGCTTCTGTTTTATATTTTAGTTTGTTGGATCTGAGGCATGTGGGTTCTTAACTCCTTGACCAGGGATCCAAACCCTCTGCATTGGAAGGGGAAGTCTTAACCACTGGCTTGCCAAGACACACACATACACATACACGCTCACACACATGTGTGCACACACTTACACACAGTTTTGATTCACTTAAAGGATGAAATATTTGTGTGTTTGTTTTTTTAGGTCAGATGAGCTAAGTGACTGCTTTATATGATACAGTTTATGCCAGCATAACATATGACAATAAATCCATGATTTCTGATTTCTCTGCTATGCATTCCTCACATCAGCCCAGAAGGATATACCTATTATCTAAAGTTGAATACACATATCTTCTTTGCAGCTGTTCCTTCTGACCATGAAATTCTATTTCAAAAAATAAGTAAAACCAGTATTTTACAGAATTTCTTTCATTTTTCCACCAGACCCATTCTGGTCCAAAGTACTCATGACTATAATGGGATTTATTGGTGAAATGGGAGTTGAAGCTAAGAGAAAACAAAAATGCTTATTTACTCATTTGATTGGATCTTTATTGCTCACCTTTAAAATTAATACTTTGGCCACCTCATGCGAAGAGTTGACTCATTGGAAAAGACTCGGATGCTGGGAGGGATTGGGGGCAGGAGGAGAAGGGGACGACAGAGGATGGGATGGCTGGATGGCATCACTGACTCGATGGGCGTGAGTCTGAGTGAACTCCAGAAGATGGTGATGGACAGGGAGGCCTGGCGTGCTGCGATTCATGGGGGTGCAAAGAGTTGGATACAACTGAGTGACTGAACTGAACTGAACTGAAAATTAGTTGTTTTTACAGACAAGTCAGATTCACCAAAATTCCCACTGTTAGTGAAAACAATGTAAGTTAAATATTTCATTGTACATCATGGTACTGAGCATAAACCACCTTTTTAAGGTGTGTCATTAGTTAAGTTTTTCTCAACTATCCCAGCAATTTAAACTGTTAAGACATATCCTGAAATGCCATAAAGTTGGACAACATATCACTGAAGCAACAGTCTAATAACATTAATGCACTCTTTTACCTGTAAAAACCTTAGATCATTGTACATTTCTCGGGTATACTTGATCACAGAATGATATTCAAACATTTTTAAGTTTAAGAGCACATTTAGGTCATTTGTGATGATGACTGTACTTTTTAAAGTTTCCTAATGTTGGCTATAAAGCAAGTGTCAGTGAGCTTGCCTGCATACAAATGGCTTTTCCGCTTTCCACGAGGTGTTTCAGGGCAGTGGGCACTAGAGGGTGCTGTTGGAGCTGATACTAACCGTAACACACCTGAACTTGGGCTTTCAAAATCAGTCCTACCTAGATCCAAAAACGTTTCTCATGATATACTATATTATTATTCGTCTTTAACATTGGGTTCTGTGAATGTCATCAGCATAACTTCCAAAACAAGTTACAAGGCAGTAATGAAAGCAAAGCTCTCCATAACTTGGCAATTATTTATTGTTGTTGAAAGCGGGATTCTCCTCTCCCACCTTTAATAATACTCTTCAGGTTTTCTTCAGGATATGTATATAGGCTGGTAATACATTTTTATAAATGGAAAGAAAAATAGGCTTGTCAGGCAATTAACATTTTCTCTGGACTTTAAACATGCATAGCCACCAAAGGTCGTTTCTTAAAAGAAATGTGTCAAGAGGCTGCGGGTCTAACTTTCCTCCTGGTGTTGGTGAGAAATCGCGGGCATTCAAAAGAGGCTTGCACTAGAGAATACACAAACCTTATGTCAAAAATGTTGCTTTATATGAAAACGGAAGAATTGTCTCCTCCCCCTGCCCCCACCCCCCTGGTAGTTATTTATAAAGGCGTTACTGTAGCTGCCTTTCTTAGACCTTCCCTGAAAACATGATCAGACTCAAGCAGGCAGCTATTTCCCTTTAATTTTCCACAGCAAACCAGTAATGCTTATGATTATTGTGAAGTCAGGAAAAGTTTAGTTTCATCAAGTGACATGTAGTGATACAATTAGTTACTTAAGCGCTTCTCAAAAATGTTTCACCGTGGAACCTACTTTGTCAAATGCAGCGAAATATTAGCATCTCATATTAAACACAAGAGTAGAGCTGCCTCGTGGAAAGCACAGCTGACAGCTCTCAACATGAGCTGAATGATCACTCTCAATTGTAATCGATTCTGTAAGTACTAAACACAAACCCCCAGGCAATTGAGGAAAATAGGATGATGAAGGACTGCAAACTAATATGTTACACATCTTCATTGATTAGACATTGATTAACCATTATTTTCCTGAATGACAAACAGCTAGTGGTAAAGTAACTGAGGCTTGTGATTTATTTACATCTTAGACAGAGATGACTTCTTTATTCAACTGATTGTGAGCTGGTGCTAACCCAGGACACAGTGAGAACTTGACAGTCTGAGCTGCTATTTTCTTCTTTTTTTCTCTCTGTTCTCCCTTCTTTCCTCCCTCCCTCCACGCCTTCCTTCCTTCTCTCTCTCTCTCTCCCTATTTCTTTCTTTCTTTCCTTGCTTCTTTTTTATTATCCTCTCTAGTGGTCTTACATTTCTGGCATGTGTCCATTTGAAACAAATTTAACTTGACTTAACTGAATTCTAAAATATAGAACATGTACCTGTGGTTTAAATACATTTAAAGAGAAGATCATTTTATAGACTTGGTATTTACAAGCATATTGATCAGTGTTTATTGAATTTTTAATTTACTTCTCTCTTTTCTTCAATGCCTTTTGGCAGTTATACACAACTTTAGAATGAGTGGAAGAGGATTTTGTTGGTATCTGTTGCTTATTTTTCTTCTGGGAAGCATTTTGCTTTAGAACTGTATGATTCATACAAGGAGGCAAATATTTTACAGTTTAAATTATTTTTGGTTCATCTAAAACTGATATATTTATTATGGGAAAACTTGGATTTATGTAGCAAAATCCTGTGGCAGTATAGTCAAAATTTTTAAATCTATTTCAATAGCTGTTAAACAATACACAATGGAAAATTTTGCTCCTAAGTTTTCAGGCAATCTCTTTTCTATTATAAAGTAGTAAAGAGAGAAAGATATTCATTGAAATGTATTGCACTATTACTGAGTTAAAACTAAATTACAGTAAGACTAGCATTATTATTTGGAGAAGGCAATGGCACCCCACTCCAGTACTCTTGCCTGGAAAATCTCATGGACGGAGGAGCCTGGTGGGCTGCAGTCTACAGGGTCGCTAAGAGTCGGACACCACTGAGTGACTTCACTTTGAGTTTTCACTTTCATGTATTGGAAAAAGAAATGGCAACCCACTCCAGTGTTCTTGCCTGGAGAATCCCAGGGCGGGGAAGCCCCATGGGCTGCCGTCTATGGGGTCGCACAGAGTCGGACACGACTGAAGCGACTTAGCATCATCATCATCATCATTGTTATTATTATTGCTTTCTAGAGCATTCTTGTGCATTTTGAAGGTTTGTGGGAAACATTATTTATAAGTAGAAATAATTAAGATGTTCTGGCATTCATCATAATGGTCATAATAAAGACTTTTGATGTTCGAGAAAGCATAATTTGCTTCTCCACTGGAATTTGATTGTAAATTAACACTAATTAATGTTCACTTTAGTGTTACAGATGTGTGATATATCTAGTTACCAACGGGGTAACAGTAGAAAATTTGTTCTATAAAAGTATATGAGTTTAGAATAATGATTAGATTTTCACTTAAAAAATAAGGGAAATTCATTGTGATTTCTACTGTTACGAGTCAATTTTAGCACTTGCATAACTTAGGGAAAAATTAGTAAACCATATCACTTCAATTAATATAGAGATGCATTCAACACTACCCTTATTAGTTACTGAATTATAGACATGTTATTATGGAATTTCATTGTCATTTTCCCTTTAATGTAATTCTATCTCTAGGTTAATAAATCAAATGTTCTTTATGGACATTACCTCTTTATCATAATATAACAGTGTGGATATGCTTTTCCCAGAGCCAGTTCTATTAGCTTCATCTAAGACACAGGGTCTTTGTGCACAGGTATATTAACTTAAGTCTTTTAAAGATTTGTTTTACAGTTTCAGAATTTTAATCATGGGGTAGAGAGAAAAATATGTGACCTTTGCATCTGTATCTTTAAAGTTAACAATTGGAAGCCTGGTCTAATTGTTAAAGATATCCAGCTGTATTTCAAGGAAAACAGTCTTAAGTTTTAAAAGAGGAAAACTATCAGTTGGGAAATATATGGTACTTAAACTTTTACAAAGTTTGAGGATAAGCTTGACTCATCAGTTGCCCTTAGTTAAAATACATCAGTGCTAATTATGAGTCAACTCCTTAGTATTATTTTTGAGGCTACATTCCCTTTTAGCTTTATACAGTGCTCAGAACATAGGGAAGGGAAATAGTTGATTGGCTAGTGGAGCATGAAGGAAGAACAAATGAAAAACCATCCCACAGCCATATCCCAGAGGGAGCTCGGAACCCTAGAAAGAAATCTAATAGTGTGTTGTTTCCTTGTCCATCTGTGTGCAGGTGAGAGCATCACCGCAGGGGTCTGTGTGTAAATGTAAAAATCAGAAACCTGAAATTTCACAGAAGCAACCACAGTGTGATGTTTGCACAGCAACTCCCTTTCGGAAAAATAAAAAGTGCCTTCTTGGGTGTTGGCTCTCTTTTCTTCTAAGTGTGTGTCTGCATGCGCAATGCAGACACACACAGAGGCTTATGTGGAGCTGAGTGTGCTTCAGTTTTCTCAAGCATATTTAATATCTTTAAAATTTTAAATGAAAATGTAGCTGTCAATTTTAAACTAATTTGGATGGACAGCAATAAAATGCAAACCTCACTTCAAATTAGAATTTTCAGTGAGGATTTCTAATGGAAAGTAATTGCTGACAATAGGAAATGACAAATTACTAATTACTTAGTTCAATTAGACTTTTGTGCCTTTGGTCCTAAGTGGCAAGCATACAGCAAATCTTGCACTTTTCTAACAATTAATGACACTAAAACTATTTAAACTGCCAACAGATGTGAGTAAGAAGACATGAATTGAAACTTACTTAATTTACATACTATCCCTATTTTATATCAAGTAGATGGTGTTTAATTTTTATGCTACAATTAAATATTACTGGTACAGTGCAATTTTCACAGAACTCCATAGGCCAAACTATCACTGCTCAAAAGCTGGTCAGTGCTAATGCTTCCTTTTCTCTTATCACAGCAGTATTTCTTTTTAAAAGATTCTTGGAGTAGAAGTTTCTATCTATGTGGTATTCATGGCTACACATCAGTGTTAATTAAATAGCATCCTCACTTTTTTGCTTTTCTTCTCTTTATTTTTTTTTGTCTCTTCTGTTCACCTTTAATATCTTAATGATTTATGTAGAATCCATATATTTTTCAATCCCTATTTTCCCCTGAAGACTAACTCAGGTGTGATTTTGGGAGATAATTTTTCTTTAAAAGTAAACTCCCTTAATTGCCTCTGCACTGTTAACTTCTGACGGTAGCTTACAGGGAACTTAACTTGGTATTTGTAGTGCTATCATCTTGGGTCATTTTGATTTTGCAAATATAGGATTGTTTTTAATGTTCCCAGTTATAATCAGAAAGACTTTTTTTCTCCGTAGGTCAGCAGCTCAGTAAACCTACTGAAGATACATGTGGAGTGTAAAGAAAAAAAAAAGGCAAGGGATCCAGTTATGTTTATAATGATTCACTTCCTTATTAAGACCTAAAATATATTCTTTATTCAAAGCATGTACAAAAGTATTTGCTTGTGAAATGAAAATAAAAATGCTGATCACTATTGAGGCAAATTCACCTAACATTTTGAACCTACAGAGAAAGGGCAATAATTTTAGGCAACCAAAATAGCCATAAAAGTAAACAAAACAGGATGCTATAGAAAAACAAGATACATAACAACACTAGTCAAATTAAAGGCTTTAAAACTCACCGCATAACTAAGCAAAGAAGTGAATCAAGTATAGAAGCCCGAACTGGCTGTTAAATTCCACAATTCTCCTCTGGGAATTCCTTTAGCCCATAAGATTCTCTGGATGTCACTAAGAACTCGGACATCAGTTACCCAATTGCCTTCCCCAGTGATCTTAATAAGACTGCAAACATCCTACTCAAATTAAATATATCTTATATTTATCTCTTAAAGATTAAGATGACATGTTTTCTGTATCTTATTAATATTGCACCTTTAGTTCATTAATTGGACAAACTGAAGCTTTTATGATCTAATTCTCCTATAAATAAAGAAAAATGCAAATAGATTTTGTTTTATCATATTAATGGAAGGATAAGGCAAATTAGAGGGGCCTGTGTCTTGAGAACAGACATATAACAAGTGCTGTTTCCAAGGCTTCTGCTTGATTTTTGCAGCTTTTTTTTTTTTTTTTTTCTCTGAGATTCCTGCAATTAAGCTATTGTTTGGAGGCAACACTGTAAATTAGATTCAAATAACCAAGGGTAGTTTTTGGACAAACCTCTGTTGTTTCACCACAGCTGTAGTTTTCTTTTCTCATGAGCCCTGTGAACTTTAAGGGCTAGAAATATAACAGAGAGCATAGTAGATAATAGAGGAAAAAGGAAAAGCTTAGGCAGGGGGTAGGAGGCCTGGGCAGGGACAGAGGAAAGAAAGACTTTTCACAAATCATAAGAAAAATGGCACTGGCATTGTGCCTAAAAAAAGATAACTTGGAGAAGAGGCAACAGCAGCGATAGACTTAGCAAGTATATTTAGAGCAAGAATGATAGGAAGAAAGAAGTGGCCTAATTAGAAAAGAGGGAAAGGGGGAGAGAGGGAGAGGGAGAGGGAGCAAGAGTGCAAAGGAAGTGTCAGATAAACCCGGAAAGTAATGAACCTAGGGAAATTAGCAAAATGTATGTGGAGCTTGAGGATGTATCCTCACTCATGCCACAATGCATCATGAGAATAGACTGTTTCGGTTGATTTAAACATCCATGGAATGCATCGTTTTTTTCATAGTTTCCAGCATCATTATTGAGACACAGACAACATATAAAAGCCACTTTGGTAATCTAGATTCCTTTTTTGTAGCTACGTAAGAAATTGAAAGGTATGACATATCCACATATTATGCTTTATGAATTATATGAAAGTGCCGTATACTTACTTCTGTATACTTTGTATTAAGTACAGATCATCCTGGGCTTCTGGGATGGCGCTAGCAGTAAAGAACTCACCTGGCAATGCAGGAGACATCAGAGATGCGAGTTTGATTGCTGGGTGAGGAAGATCCCCTGGAGTAGGCAATGGCAACCCACTCCAATATTCTTGCCTGGAGAAGCCCACTGATAGAGAAGTCTGGAGGGCTACAGTCCATAGGGTCACAAGTAGGACACGACTGAAGTGACTTAGCAAGCACATGCATCATCCTAGACTTAAAATCATCCTAGACTTAAAATGATAAATCTATCATAAGTTGAAAAATTAATAAGCTGAAAAGTGAAAGTGAAGTTTCTCAGTCATGTCCGACTCTTTGTGACCCCATGGACAGTAGTCTACCAGGCTTCTTCGTCCATGGGATTTTCCAGATAAGAGTAACAGAGTGGGTTGCCATTAATAAGCTGAAAATGCATTCAATACACCTAACCTACTGAAATCATTGCTTAGCCTGGCCTACCTTAAATGTACTGAAAGCACTAACATTAGTCTACAGTTTGGCAAATATCATCTAACACAAAGCCTATTTTATAATAGTGTTGAAAATCTCATGTGATTTATTGAAAGTGATATTGAAAGTGAAAAACAGTATGCTTGTGTGGGTACAGAATGTTCGTAAGTGTATGAGTTGCTCACTGGGAGCTGCTGCTCGCCACCCCACCCAGCATCAAGAGAGAGGACTGTACCACATAGGGCTAACCCGGGAAAGGATCACAACTCAAAATCTGAACTACAGTTTCTACTGAATGTGTATCACTTTCTCACCACGGCTAAAGTGGAAAAATCATAAATTGAATCAAGTCAAATCAGGGACAGTCTGTACATGGTACACCCACATTCTGTGCTCAGTGAAAATTTTGAAAAAGTTTTGAAGCTCCAAAACTTTTCAACTCTTAATTATATTTTTAAAATATGGAAGCATGTTGAATTTTCCAGAAGGTTTTGAGAGAATTGTCTAGTTTTTCTAAGATAGATATTTTAATGAATATATATGTATATTTATCTAAACTTATAGGAAGAAAATTTTCTTAAGTTGCATTTTCCACACGAAGACCTTACTTAGATAATTATGCTTTCTGTTTTGTTGTTAATTGTATTTCAGTTTAGGAATGCTAAAGCTGGATTCTGGTCAGTTGTATGATCTTTCTAGACAGGCGCCCAGAAGCTGAGAAGCTTGTCAGTCATTTCCTTCCCCCTTTCTTCCACTGTTCCTTCCTTCTTTCTCTTCCTCCTTTCCCTTATTTTTTTATGCACTGGGCCTGTTGGCATGCCTTGCCCACTGAATAGATTGAATGTTATTCCAAATATGTTTTTGTACCTTCATGGGATGAATGGGTAAGGGCAAGATTTCCTGATCTTCGGGAGGTGCTATAGAATGTTAATTTGTATCATTAAAGCAGCTCTAGCCATGTAGATGCTGGCTAGTGGTAGACTTGTTCTTGATATGTCTGCTTCAGGTTTAGGGCCAGGAAGCCTTTGAACAGTTGGGATAATGTTCTGGCAATTTCCGTAATATGTAGTAACTTGACTTGTTCCATGGATGGTTGATTCACTTCAAAAGCTGGCTGGGCACTGATTGTAACTGGTGAATTTCTTATTGGAAAGTTGTCCAATGCGAACACACATTTTGATGGACATCTATTTCTGTATCTCTCAGAGGCTGAGGGTTAACATAGAAAGTATTAAGATGCCTACCAATTGGTTAAGTGTCTTATCATCTATCATTTTTGTTTTCTTGGAAACTATGATTTGCCTTCTTTAGAGTTTTCCTTTTTGGGGGGTATTATATGGAACTGAAACAAAGGAAAAACAGAGAAATCATATATATGTTCTAGACAGTGCACAGTTTTTACTGTTGAGAATTGTATACGTATACATGTGTTTATGAGTCTGATGCTGCTGCTGCTGCTAAGTCGCTTCAGTCGTGTCAGACTCTGTGCGACCCCATAGACGGCAGCCCACCAGGCTCCCCCATCCCTGGGATTCTCCAGGCAAGAACACCGGAGTGGGTTGCCATTTCCTTCTCCAATGCACGAAAGTGAAAAGTGAAAGTGAAGTTGCTCAGTCGTGTCCAACTCTTTGCGACCCCATGGACTGCAGCCTACCAGGCTCCTCCGTCCATGGGATGCTCCAGGCAAGAGTACTGGAGTGGGGTGCCATTGCCTTCTCCAGTTTATGAGTCTAGCTGTTTATTTATCTACCTATTCTAGCAGAATAAATTTTCTAGTCCACTTCTAAATATTCTTGCAAAACCATCAAGGCTATTTCAAATTTCCTATATTAATTTCCTCAATTGTTTGCATACCTTGGAAAATTTTGATTACTTGAATTAAAATAGACTTCAGTTTCAAAATCCTCATTTTCACTTTATTTCTACTGTGAAATTAATGAAAAATCTATTGTTAGTGTCATGCAAATATTTTAGTAGGAAAATGTATGGATTTATCATAAGCATAGAAAAAGGAATTTGAAATAATAAGAATTACTTTGAAAGAACATTCTCTTAGTTTTTACAGGTTCCAGAACTTTGAAATTGATCCCTCAGAAAAGACTTGTGCTCTTAACATATAGGCATGCATATTTTTGATGAATTTCTTGCTAACAGTGACTGACACAGAGAATAACGGGGCTTATTTTGTATTAAAATAAGGCAAACTTTTGCATAACAAAGAGCAGAAAAAGATTTAGCCAATAAACTCTATGTGGGTTTTTAGTTTGGATGATTTAAAGTTATATTAAATTTCCTTAAAATCAAGAACAGAAAAGGTCTCCTACCAGATGGGAATTCACATGTGAAGATTGCCTTCTAGAGAATAAGGTCAAAGTGAGAGAAACTTGAAAGAAAAAAAATGTTAGTGGGTTACTGCAATTCAAACACTAAATATTGTATTTCCCTAAGGATTTCTTCTGGCTTTGGGGATAACTAGTAAATTAAAAATTTTAATTTCAAGAAATATTAAATATATTTTCTTTACTTAGCTTAGGAAAACAAAAACAAATTTATTTCTTAAATAAGTCAAAGGAAATTCTTAAAAATTCAAAGGAAATTCTTAAAAATTTTCTCCCCATTAGTAGACCCTGGAAGTTAGATATGTAGGTTTGAAATGTAGTGAACTCTTGGCTAAAATCAGGGGAAAATCCTACTTCTCAATTTGCCATAACTTGCTATGTAATCTTTTACAAATCATTGAAACCTTTCTGTACTAGAACACTCACTATAGAATGAAAAAATTCTATTTCTTTCTAGGTTTGGTATTATTTTTTTACAATAAAATAAGACAGTGTAACTACTTGTAAAATGTGTTGCATAATAACAGTATCAGTAGAAGCAAAATTTTTGTATTTTTTATAATCACTAAGGTATTTTGAAATAAAGCTGTTACTCTTGAAACATTAATACTATAATAATTAAATACACCTTTTATAAAAAAATAAAATTCAGTATTAAAATATGCTTCTAAATTCCAAACATCTTAAAATCATAAAAATTGCACAACTATTCAATAAAGCAATTATTTAATTTAAAATTTGATAAAAGGAGGGGGAGAGGAGATAAAACAATGGTTAAGAAGCAATGGAAAAATATCACTAGTAATAACATTTTAGAATTTAAATGTTTTTGTTATTTCAAAGGTCAGCTTATTAATACAAAAAGTGTATACAAATAGATTGAGACCTTTAAATTAAAATATATTTGACTATAAAGTCACTCAGATTACATGAGCAAATGTGTTCACTATAGATTTATAGTTGATTTTGCATTTAATTCTTAAATTTTACTCAAATTGTGCTAAATTAGATAGAACAATACAGTCAAAAACTGCCATAAATTGTGAAAAAGAAAAGAAAAAATAGAGAATGATTTTCTCTGATCAGGGAATACATTTTTTTCAGATCCTGAGGGTTCTTCTAGTCTAATTTCCCATGTAGTTCAAGAATCTTTTAAGATTCCCTGAGCAATGATTATCAAGGCTCTGCCCAAATGTCCACAGTAATGGGAGGCTCATACTGTCCTGTGGCTGTTTTGGCACAATATTTGAGATTTAGTTTCCATAATCTGGATAACAAATATCAATGACAACTTTGGCTCACACTAAAGCTTTTGGAAAATTAGATCCTTCTAGATTTTTTAAAAAAAATATAGATTCAATTACATTTGAAAATCAGTTGTATAACATAGACACGGGGGTGTCAAATACAGTAGATTGTTGACATGAATCTTAATATCCAGAAACTCATAGCTTATAAGGAGAAAGACTCAAAACAAATAATTGCAACCTGGTGTAATAGGGACAATGATAGAAGTATGAACATACTACAGAGGCAGCATAGAAGAGGTTTTAATAAATTTAAAGACTCATAACAAATGAGTCTTCATTGAGCGACTGAGATGAATGGTGATAGAGATGAAAGGTAGAACAAAAAGCATGTACAAAGTCACTGAGGTCCAGATTACATAGTACATGTGGGAAATTGCAAGAGAGAGCCCAAATTAGGTCCCTCCTCCTTTATTTTTATAATTGGTTTTCTTAAGAGTTTTATTGATGTATGTTTGATATATAAAAAATACATATTTATTGTTTGCAATTTATTGTGTTTGGATATATATATATACACATACCTATGAGGACTTCCCAGGCAGTTCAGATGGTAAAGAATCTGCCTGCAATGCAGGAGACCTGGGTTCAGTCCCTGGGTTGGGAAGATCTCCTGGAGAAGGAGATGGCTTCTTCTTCCACTTCTTCCAAGTGTGTTGGGGTCCAGCCCCGATGGATCCAGGAAATTCGAAGGATGGACGGAGTCGGCGAGGAAAAACTTACTTATTTAGAAGTATAAAGAGAGATTAGGAAAGAATAGTATAGTAGGAAAATTAGTGGAGAAAAGAGGCTGAATAACTTGGTTTACATGGAAAGCTAATAAAATCTCGAGACAAGAGGTTTGCACCATCTATGTAGGCTACCGGTGCTCACTTGAATAGCAGAGGGTGCCCCACCTTGGGCTCCCTCTCGCGTGGGTCTTAGAAGCCAGGGCAAGTGAGTAGACATGGTGAGCCTCCACACCACAGATGGGAATTCAGCCAGAAAAGAAGGAGAAAAGACCACACAGGGGAAACCAGTCTTTCCAGTGACTGGCCCATCCTTTATTGTTCAGGAAAGCTTTTCATACTTTTGGTTGTACATAGAGATCAATAGATAATACAAAATTATGCAGCATCAGTAGCCTTGACTCTTATCGAGACCAGGCTTTCTCTCTGCATACCTAGCTGTGTACACAAATCTTAGGTGATTTACATCATCCTCTGGCCAGAAGGTTATGGCCCTTTTCTGATAAGGGTCTGTCAACCAGAAAACTTATTTGCCTTAATAGTGTTGTTCTTTTCNTGTTCTTTGGAAGAACATGCCTTTAATATTGAAAAATAACAGGCTTCCCATTATTTATCAGTACTATCATTTATCAGTTGCATAATTCCAGCAGAACGTTTTGGTTTTCTCAATTATAAAATGAGGGAAGAAATGTTACACTTATGATATGTATCTAATTTGGTCTAAACTGGAACACTTTGGGTAATACTGAAAATGAAGTGGCTGTATCTTCTTGGCAGAAATCTAAAACTGGGGCTAGGCTGGGTAAGTGAAGATCCATTTGTGTTTCAATTTCTCAAGTTTTTTATGAAGATCAAATAAGGCATTCAAAATTATAAAATGTGTAACAGAGACAAGATATTCAGAAGTATTCAAATATTTGGGGAATATTATTTATGTCCTTAATTTAGACACTTCTAAAATGGTTTCTAAATCTATTTGATTTGCCTTCGATATTGGATAATACAGATATATGCTACTTTTCCTTAATTGTAGAACTGGCATGATATAGTTTAAGACAATTTCTACTTATTCTGTTCCCAGGGAATTCTGAAGAGAGTTGATCACTACCTACTTTGCACAATAAGCTTCCTCACTATAGCAGCTACTCTTGTGTCTTTTTGGTTGGTCATTTTTAGACTAAGTAATATCAGGTCCTTTATGTCTCTTGTTTTCTCTTGTAAATACAGTTTGATATTCATCATAGTAACTCCTCAACAGTTTTAAATCATGAATCTCATGGTAATTTAGTTTTGGTAGGCCACCTATCAGGACTTCCTTGCTCGCCTAGTGGTTGAGACTCCACACTTCCACTTCCACTGGGTTTGATCCCTGGTTGGGGAACTAAGATCTCACATGCCTCACAGAGTGGCCAAAAAGCAAACAAGCAAGCAAACAAACAAAAAACCTGATTACCTATTAAATAAAGTTAACCTTTCACTTGAATATAGTGAAAATCTTTAGCTTATCACATACAAATAAAAACCACTCTAAAACACCAGTTCAGAGTGCTTTATTTATACAGTATCAACATTCACTCTGATTTTCCAGGCCCAGGATATTATATCCAGCTCTCCGGCATTATGTCTCATGAATTCTTGCCTAGCTCTAGATCTAGTTATATGTTGCTGGTATCACTTTTTCTAAGGTAGTAGAACCTGGAAAGAGTCCTGAACAAAGTCTGAAATAAGATTTTCTCCAGAATAAAACTGGTCTTTAAAGACAGGAAACTTCTTCCTTGTGGGGACTGGAAATACCAGATAAGAGCTCAGTCATTGGCTAGAATTCAGTTATGGGAGAACTAAGGAACAAGTTCAAATCCTTCGTAGCAACAATTTTGACTGAATCAGTTAAGAAAGTAGTGAGTGATTAATCCATAATTTTTTATATTCTATCACAGGTCTAGAATCAGACCTTGGTTTGGATTTGTAGAGAACTTTACCATAAGAAAAATGGAGTGCAATAACTGTGTTCAAAAACTGTACGATATAAGAAGAAGCATGGTCAAATTTGCCAAATGTGCTATAAAGAGAAATTGATACTTACAAAATTAAGAACATTGCGAAGAAAGGATGTGTTAACAGGTCAGGAAGACATAGATTCAAGTCGAGAGCAGGGGACATGTCTATCAGAGTGTTTAATGTTTATACATGGGTGGAGGAATCTCATTGAGGCACTAGTAATCAAAGTGTGGGAAATGCTATCATCTTCAGGTACAAAATATACCTATCTATGATACTAAACTGCTTCAAGAAAATATTTAAAAATCACGGCATAACCACTATCCTTTCAGGATTTTATGCACTCATCACTTTAAATTTAATGTTATAATAGTTGAACACCCTTCGGATTATGTATAGAAATATAATTTTGGTACACATTTCTCCTACTTCTATAGTGGACTTTTATATTACTGTAGATCTTGAATATTTTCTTGCAGATTATTACAAAGTATCAGTAGTGGTTGACTAAGTGACATCATTCTGAATGGAAGAAATTCCAATATTGCACATAGTGTCAACAGTAGACTTAATTATGCTTTGAATTTTGAGCTTCCACTATTGTATTAAGAATGAAAATTATAAGCACTCTGTTTTCCTCTCTTTTTTAAGTATTCCCAAAAGAAACAATAATTAAAGAAACACTTCACAGTGCATAGTTTCATGGCTGTATTCAGTAGAGAGTCATTTGTTTTGATAAATTCTTTAACAATAATTCTGATTACAAGAATCACTTATTTGAAAGTGATTATAATAGTCACAAGACAGAATTCATTATTTTTATTTTTGCAGCGGTTGCATTATGGGGAATGAAATAGACTTTTATCTCTCTGAGTTTCCTTGTCTTTAGATTATTTTATACTTGCAATATAATTGTATGTAACTGTTTTTATTATATGTTATTCAAAGATGCTAAAATAAAAATTCAAAGTCTTCAAAAGTTTTTAAAAATAATACTTAAAAATTCTAGCTGATGATTTTTGACATTAGAACATAATCAAAAACAACAGTATTTATTGGTATAATTCAACTGTGAGTTAAATATATTTTATTCTTTAAACATAATGCCATTCAATATTAAGTCCTGAGACAATAAAAAAAATGTTATTACAGTAACAATCCTTCCCTTATTGAACTTATAGTTGAATTATTGCTAATTACAGAAGGCTTTTGCCTATTGCAAATTTTAAATTATTATAAGTAAAAATACCCTTTTCTAACTACATTTATACTCATCATGTTTTAACTTGACCAACTAGTCTTCCAACTGCCTTTAGACCTTTTAGCCTTCCTTCTTAGTTTCCTATCTTTTCTCGAAGATTTTCTTAACTGCCTCAAAAGAAGAAATTCCTAACCTAATATTTTAGGTATTTATACTATGGGTGAAAATTCTTTAGCCTTTAAATACTGAATCCTCAGTTACAGTAACTTTAGAGATGTTAGTTACCACATACCTTAATAATATTTTAGATAAAATATTTGCTTTTTTTCCCTATACTGTTGAATTTTGTCTACTCTTAGGTTTCCCTTGATAAGCATCACAGTCATATTTTTACATAATATTTTTGCTTTTTATTTAACCGGTTTCTATCTAACATTTTTCACTATTCTGCCCTATATATCTTTAGTATGTTTTGATAAAATGACATTTATTTGCTCAATCTTAATTTTGCTCATATCATTCACAAGACAGAGGTAATGCTACTCTACATAATTTTTAAAAGATTATTTGTGCAAAAGTAATTCTTAAAATAAGATGACCACTGGAATTGAGTAGTCACAGTATCATAAAAGGACATAGGAGACAAAGGACCATTTTTCTTCTTTACTACTGATAATAACTGGGACTTGTGGCATTTTATTTGCTGTGCCAGAGGTTCAGTGAACACATCTATAAAATGGGAAAAACTAATTCTTAGTTATTTGAAAGCAGAAAACTTTCCTGAGCTACGTTCTTGTCCTAAGATCTTAGATTCCCTGATCACTGATTTCCTTTTTGGTCTGGAGCTTCCTCAAATGGCACTAAGTGGTAAAGAACCACCTGCCAGTGCAGGAGGTACAAGAGATGAGGGTTTGATTCCTGGGTCAGGAAGATCCCCTGGAGGAGAACATGGCAACCCACTCCAGTATTGTTGCCTGGAGAGTTCTATGGACAGAAGAGTCTGGCAGACTAGGGTCCTTGGGGTCATAAAGAGTTGGACATGACTAAAGTGACTTAACAT
This sequence comes from Neotragus moschatus, assembly GCA_006410615.1. NCBI lineage: Eukaryota > Metazoa > Chordata > Mammalia > Artiodactyla > Bovidae > Neotragus > Neotragus moschatus. Next base: position 133,196 of record SJYA01000296.1, on the reverse strand, counting down.
TTGGATTTTAAATCAATAGATAGACTCAGGATTATGCCTATAAATCTCTTGGTAGATGATTTCCAGTAAACTTTGGTCATTATTCTCCATGGATTTCTACCATACTTTACTGTGTGTTTATATAACATCTAATGTGCCAACCTGTCCATTCTAAAGGAGTTCAGTCCTGGGTGTTCATTGGAAGGACTGATCCTGAGGCTGAAACTCCAAAACTCTGGCCACCTCATGTGAAGAGTTGACTCATTGGAAAAGACCCTGATGCTGGGAGGGACTGGGGGCAGGAGGAGAAGGGGATGACAGAGGATGAGATGGCTGGATGGCATCACCGACTCGATGCACATGAGTTTGGGTAAACTCCGGGAGTTGGTGATGGACAGGTAGGCCTGGCGTGCTGCGATTCATGGGGTTGCAAAGAGTCGGACAGGACTGAGCGACTGAACTGAACTGAACTGAACTGAACGTAAAATTGTTGGGATGTGGTCAGAACCACTTCATTAAAGGAATCAAGTGTGAGACGATAGTCAAAGCATACAAAAGAAGAGGCTATGAGACACATAGAGCTTCCCTCAGAGCTCAGTTGGTAAAGAATCTGACTGCAATGCGGGAGACCCTGGTTCGATTCCTCGGTCAGCAAGATTCGCTGGAGAAGGGATAGGCTACCCACTCCAGTATTCTTGGGTTTCCCTTGTGGCTCAGCTAGTAAAGAACCCACCTGCAATGTGGGAGGCCTGGGTTTGATCCCTGGGTTGTGAAGATCCCCTGTAGAAGGGAAAAGCCACCCACTCCAGTATTCTGGCCTAGAGAATTCCATGGAAAATTCACAAAGAGTCAGACATGACTGAGAGACTTTCAGTTTCATCTCTAACCACAAGACACATATTGAATGAGGAATTTTGAAAGAATGCTAATTCTATGAATGTCATAAAAAGAATTAAGTTGCGATCAACCCTTCCAACTTTTACGCTGCTTCCTAGAGGTTTTTGTAGAAAATGAAAGAGAGGTGCAGGAGGGAATAACACTTAGCTCAAAGAATGAATATAATTCTCTCCCAGAGCACTGAAGAATATATTCTATTCCACTGTACATATAATATTTTCAAATAGTTGATACATTAATGATTAGTACTGATTACTATAGAACATAGTGCCCTTTAAGTTCATAGCTAATCACTGATGGCATCTGCTTGACCTCCCTCCAACTGTACTTAGACTTGTGAAAATTTTAAGAGTCTCATGGCCGTTCCCTTCTCCAGGGGATCTTCTCAACCCAGGGACTGAAACTGGATGTCCTGCACTGTAGGCATGTTCTTTACCATCTGAGCCACCAGGGAAGCCCAGTATCATGAATACCATGTCATTATTAATTTTTCTCTATTAGTTTTGTTTTTTCTTTTGATCAATGTTGCTTAACAAAAGATTACAGAGTATTATTAAACAGGTTCTAGCACTGATACCTGTCTTATTTTGCATAACCACATCAACTGTACTTTATATATTATGTTTACATATAATATTTTGCATAAATAGCAATTCTCAGAAAAGTTCATATTGTGAGTGGAAAATTACATTCAATAACATTTTACAATACTTCAGTTAGATTTCAGGAAAACAAACCTTAGGAATTTGGAAATTAGACATGGAATACATCATATAATAAAAATTTTAAAAAAAATTATGTGAATGAATGAGGCTTATCAGGAAAATAAGAATGAAATTACATTCTAAGGAAGGAGAAATAGCATTTAAAAGGTTTGGAAATGAGAGAGCAGAGTATAGTTAAGGTATATTGTATTGTAAGGTTGGAGAATGGAACAGGGACAAATCATGGGGCTAGAAACTAGTAACACTCATTAAGAACTGTCAATACTATGTCCTGTTTAGTCAATATTTTAGAAAAAATGAAGAGAAAAAAACATAACTTGTGTTCAGTATAATCTTAGATTTATTTTTCATTTAGATTTATCATTGAAATTGCTATTATATATTTAGATTTTATAGATATATATATACATAACATTTTGACATTATGTATTTTATATTTATATATCTAAAATGTAATTATAGTTAATAAATGAATAATACATTTATTAATTATCAAATTTTCTATGTGGTACATAGAAAATATTTATAGGTGAATCTATTGTTTATGCAGCCAATGCTTCCATAATTGTGGTTTACTTTATATGAGCCAAAGAAAACTGTTTTTCTTAACATATGAATTCAGGGAAATTAATACCACATCTCAGGGCAAATCCATGAATAGAAACTGTGAAATCCATTAAATGATAGCAACANAAAAATGAAGAGAAAAAAACATAACTTGTGTTCAATATAATCTTAGATTTATTTTTCATTTAGATTTATCATTGAAATTGCTATTATATATTTAGATTTTATAGATATATATATACATAACATTTTGACATTATGTATTTTATATTTATATATCTAAAATGTAATTATAGTTAATAAATGAATAATACATTTATTAATTATCAAATTTTCTATGTGGTACATAGAAAATATTTATAGGTGAATCTATTGTTTATGCAGCCAATGCTTCCATAATTGTGGTTTACTTTATATGAGCCAAAGAAAACTGTTTTTCTTAACATATGAATTCAGGGAAATTAATACCACATCTCAGGGCAAATCCATGAATAGAAACTGTGAAATCCATTAAATGATAGCAACATGATACACTGTTTTTAATTTATTGACTTTTAAGAAGTTAAAGTGTTGGCATTATTTCCAAATTTCACACATTTTGGCTTATGAATTTATCTGTTGACTTATGAAAAAGGTAACCATATTAAGCTAATTTAGTGTTCACGTTTTAAAAAATGCCCTCAAATATTAAATCTTTCACCCCCTCTTATAGTCTGAATATAGATTGTCAAATATTTCTTTTCCCAATAAAGGATTTTATTAACATAATCTTGTTCAATATTTATATTATATTACCTTGTATGTCATAATTCTTATAATTTAATGGTTGCATCTTGAAATCATATCTTTTCATAAAACCTCCAAATCCATTCAGATAAACAAGAGAATAAATAACATTGCCTATAACTTATGGGTAGTATAACTAGGAGAGAGAGATGACTTCAAACTACAATTCACACAGACTGAGTAACATTCACAATAAGCAAAAGTAAGCTCTGAAACTTGTAAAGAAATAAAAAATCAACAAGGATAGAAAAGAAGAAAGAAGAGTGGGGAGGAATCCTGCTGGGGACAAAATTCAGATCACATCAACCCTGGTAGGATTTAACCTTGGTAGAAGAGTGTCCTATTCCCAATGGAGAAACACTGTGAATTCTCTTAACTGGTGGACTAGATTAAAACAAAGGACTTTGAAAGCATATGAGACCAGAGGAGGTTACAATCATGGGAAAACACTACATTTAAGAACTAGGGCAGCCATGTAGAAGAGGATGTATCAGTTAGAAGCTTGGTTATGAAAGAACAAAAAAAATTTGAAGATAAGGAGCTAATGGAAACAAGGAATGACTTTAATATGAATTAGACTAATTCCAAATATAAAAGAAAATTATGAAATGCAAAATGGATATATAACAAAATGATGCAATGTAAGAGGTGACTGAACTAAAGAATTGGTTGAAGAAAAAGACAAAGTCATAAAAATTAATCACAAGGTAAAGTAGATGTGTTCAATAATAGTAAAAGATACAGACAATAAGAATGAACAAAGCCAAGAGAATAAAAATAACAAGGATGAGGAAAGATCAAAGAGAATGAGTTGATATGACTGGAGCCCAAGAAGAACAAAAACAAAACAATGAAACAGAACTAATATTTAAAATGACAATCTAAGAAAAGCATTCTTGATATAAATATAGGCTTGCTTTTATATATATTGAAAAAGCCTTCCATGTGCTGGCAAAAATTTACTTTGAAATATGTTCTAGTAAAAATGCTGGACTTTAAAGATAAAAAAAAATCTCTTTCAGGCTTTCAGATTGAAAAAAAACAAAAAAAGCAAGCCATTTACGAAAGAAAGAAAAATAACTTGGCATCAGAATTCTCAATGGCAACATATAAATGAAGACAACAGTGGGATAGTGTTTTCAAAAAATTCAAAGATATAATAACAAGGATTTTATATCCATTCAAGATATCTTCTAAGAATTTGGTTAAAACANACAAAAAAAGCAAGCCATTTACGAAAGAAAGAAAAATAACTTGGCATCAGAATTCTCAATGGCAACATATAAATGAAGACAACAGTGGGATAGTGTTTTCAAAAAATTCAAAGATATAATAACAAGGATTTTATATCCATTCAAGATATCTTCTAAGAATTTGGTTAAAACAAAGCAGCTTCACACTGTAAAATGCAAGGAATATTATCCCCTCAAGCTCTTCTCAAGGAATCTAATATGGACCAAATTTTATCCAGTTTTCAAATGCCAGAGACTTTTTGCCAAATAGACTGATAATGAGGATTGAAAATATTTAGATAGGTATATGTATGAAAGATAGTACATAACTTTTGTATGTGCTGACAAAGTAGAAATAATGGAAATAAAAAGAAAATGAGAGGAGAGGGGAGAAAGTCTCAAATAGGAAAAATCCATGAAACGTCATGTAATTATCATTTTGGGGTCAAAAATTTTAATTTCAAGCTAAGAAACTGAATAAGAGAAGTTTATGTAAGGAGAAGGAAGACTAAGATGACTATACAGAAGTATTAGTATAAAAGTAACCACTAGAAAAAAAATGCAAATATTCTTTTTAAAACAATGCAAAAATAAGCAAGAAAAATGGAAAGCACAGTGAAAACCAAAATGAACATAACATAATGCAGTTAATTGTACCTGTATAAGTCTACTGACCTGTTTAACTGAGCTGAGACCAAATGTACCCACTATATTAATGTATCTAAGTGGGATTAGTCACTTATTAAAAAAGTTTTTCTGATTGGCTTACAAAGCAAAACCCAACTCTGTTATGTGCAAGTTACATACTTGAAACAAAGTGACCCATAAAGACTAAAAATAAATAATACTAGTAAAGCTTTACCTTGTGTATTGGACACTTCTGTGCACCATTTACAATCCTTTTAGGTCCTCTTCTAACTCCAGAAGCAGATGGGGCTATTGGTTTCAAATGAGCTTTGCGTCTATAAAAACTTGAGAATGCCTCACTCTGAACATATGCCACCTACTTCACTTCAGGCACAAGGAATTCTATTATGTCATGGCAAGAAACACCTAAGACAGCCTGCTCAGCAATCATGAACAGCTCAGAAGTGTAGAGGAATGAACACTTGTGAAATCATCCTTGAAAGGAGAGAGTGGGCAAGTATAGACAGATTTCTCTCTTTTATCCCCCACATGAATGGTTATTGAGAACCAGGTTATCTGTAGCTGTAGCCAATTTGATAAGCCAATATAATTTGATTGTGTTTATTTCCTTCCTTATTTCACCTGCTCCATCCCTTGCTTTCTGGGCTTCCCAGATAGCTCAGTAGTAAAGAATCTGCCTGCCAATATAGGAAATACAGGAGATGTATGTTCCATCCCTGGGTTGGGAAGATCCCCTGGAGAAGGAAATGGCAACCCATTCCAGTCTTCTTGCCTGGGAAATTTCACGGACAGAGGACTCTGGTTTTGCATCCATGGGGTCTCAAAAGAGTTGACTTAGTGACTAAATGACAAAATTCCTTCCTTTAGCTCTTGGAAGTGTTTGCCCAAGGCTATGTTTTGGTCTGAACCAGGAGGCAGATTGAAACCAAAACAAAACAGGGATCACATCCTTTGTATTTGATAAGCTTGAGCTCAAGACAAAGTATTAAACAAGGCATGAAAGGACTTTGGTAGAACTAAAAGCTACAATTCACAATATTATATAAGCATAATGAATATATATATATGCCAAGTAGCACAGCCCTTGCAGAACATGCAAAGAGAGACTCTGTAACAACATCCATTTTTATATACCACATTCACAGTCCATTTAAGTGTAAAAAATATATAGGCCTACAGAAGACTTGAAGTACAAAAGTAATATCTTCAATTTTACAAATAAATGTTAAAGTTGAAAACCTGAAAGTTGAGAAAACACCATTTTCCAAGTGCACAATAATCATGATTGTATCCTAAGTCTAACTGTACACCAATTGTTAAACAACAACTATTTGGGTTGAACAAAAGAAAGACAATATGAGCAGCATTTAATGGTGAAATTTTTAGAAATCTACAAAGCTCCTTATTAAACAATACTTGGTCAAAGGGGAAACATAAACATCCAAAATTGATGATAATAGAAACAGTGTACAACAGTTTCTCTGGGAATCATCAAAACAATGACTAGAGAAATCCAATAATTAGGCCAATAAAAATGAAAATAAAGGAATTCTGGTTTATTATTTGCCGATAAGGAGGTTAAAAATGGCCTCTCTGTCCTCATAACAAATAAAAAACCAAATAGACTGAAATATCGATAACTCTTCAGATCTGTAAGAGAAGGTAAGGATACAGGAACAACTATCCTCAAGACTGACAGCAAGGACAGGTGAAAACAGGGAGTCACGGGTTACCACAGTAGAGACTCACGAGTGACAATTTCCACAGAAGCCAGGGCTGGGATAGGAAAACCTGAACTATACTTGTTAAATTGATGGAGGGTCAATGTGGAGAACTCTGAGATGTAAAAACTCCAGGAAGATCCAGCCATTGGAAGAGCAATGGAGGAAGGCATTATACTGAAATTTACCTCCATTAGACTAAGTTCCTACACTAAGTATCAGAGGAAAACCCTTTATGCTTCAGGCAAGGGGAGGTAAAAGAAAACATTTAAAAATACACCAGAGTACTCTCTTCTTAAGGAGACCTGCCCTCTGGGGAAACTAGTAAACCAGAATCTCAGCTCTGGAGGTGTTAGCAGAGCATTACTGACCCGGAAGAAGGGAAATAACCAATTCTAGTCTCCTCTAGCCATCCTGTACCATCTCAAAGTCAGGGAGGGAAGAGGAATTGAGCAACGCTTAACAAGTTCACTATCCAGAGGCATAAGCTCACTAAAAGACTGAGACCAAATCTTAGGATTGGAGAATTGTTCTCCTCCTCCCATANCAAACATCCAAAATTGATGATAATAGAAACAGTATACAACAGTTTCTCTGGGAATCATCAAAACAATGACTAGAGAAATCCAATAATTAGGCCAATAAAAATGAAAATAAAGGAATTCTGGTTTATTATTTGCCGATAAGGAGGTTAAAAATGGCCTCTCTGTCCTCATAACAAATAAAAAACCAAATAGACTGAAATATCGATAACTCTTCAGATCTGTAAGAGAAGGTAAGGATACAGGAACAACTGCTATCCTCAAGACTGACAGCAAGGACAGGTGAAAACAGGGAGTCACGGGTTACCACAGTAGAGACTCACGAGTGACAATTTCCACAGAAGCCAGGGCTGGGATAGGAAAACCTGAACTATACTTGTTAAATTGATGGAGGGTCAGTGTGGAGAACTCTGAGATGTAAAAACTCCAGGAGGATCCAGCCATTGGAAGAGCAATGGAGGAAGGCATTATACTGAAATTTACCTCCATTAGACTAAGTTCCTACAGTAAGTATCAGAGGAAAACCCTTTATGCTTCAGGCAAGGGGAGGTAAAAGAAAACATTTAAAAATACACCAGAGTACTCTCTTCTTAACGAGACCTGCCCTCTGGGGAAACTAGTAAACCAGAATCTCAGCTCTGGAGGTGTTAGCAGAGCATTACTGACCCGGAAGAAGGGAAATAACCAATTCTAGTCTCCTCTAGCCATCCTGTACCATCTCAAAGTCAGGGAGGGAAGAGGAATTGAGCAACGCTTAACAAGTTCACTATCCAGAGGCATAAGCTCACTAAAAGACTGAGACCAAATCTTAGGATTGGAGAATTGTTCTCCTCCTCCCATAACTCAGTACTATATCAGTAAAGGTCTGTTTATACCAGTTCCTTTTATCCAGCATATCTGGCTATGAAGAAAAAGGTTTACAAACCTCAATTTAAAGAGACACAGCAAGCATCAGAACTAGTTAGAACTAGACATGGCAGGGATGCTGGAATTTTCCTACCTGGAAATTAAAAGAAAGATAGAGGGCAGGAGGAGAAAGAGGCAACCGAGGATGAATGGTTGGATAGCATCATCAGCTCAATGGACATCAGTCTGGCAAAACTCTGGTAGATAGTGAAGGACAGGGAAGCCAGGTGTGCTGTAGTCCATGGGTCACAAAGAATAGGATACCAGTTAGCGACTGAACAACAATGATTAAAGTGCTACGGACTCTGATGGATAAAGTAGATAGCATGTAAGAACCAAAAAGAAATGTTAGAGATAAAAATTAAAAAAAAAACTAACAAAAATGAAAAGTGTCTTTGATGGGCTTATTAGTAGATTGGACATGGCTGAGGAAAGAATTTTTGAGCTAGAGAGTATATCCACAGAATCTTCAAAAACCAAAAAGAAAGAGAACAAAGGCTGAAAAAAAGGATGTCTAGGTTCTGCAAAAGTTATATAACACATACATAGTGGGAATATTAGAAGGAGAAGAAAGAGTGGAAGGAACAGATGAACTATTTGACAATAAGTACTGAGACTTGCGAACCAGGGAAATAGGAAAAAAGGTACAGTCTCTATCCTCATGGAGAAGGCGATGGCACCCTACTCCAGTAAATCCCATGGGAAATCCCATGGATGGAGAAGCCTGGTAGGCTGCAGTCCATGGGGTGGCGAAGAGTTGGACATGACTGAGTGACCTCACTTTCACTTTCACTGAGACTTTCTCCCAAATTAATATCTGAGACCAAACCTCAGATCCAGGAAGCTCAGAAAGCTCCAAGCAGGATAAATATCAAAACAAAAACAAACAAGAAATCAAACCAAACCAAATCATATTATTTTTAACTACAGAAAAGTCAAAGGAAAACTCCAGAGGAAAAGAATACCTTAACCATGTAAGAACAAAGATAAGAATTACAACTTCTTTCTCCTTAGAAAGCATACAAGTAAGAAAAGTCGAGTGAAATATTTGAAAGTGTTGAGAGAAAATGCCCTACTAACCTAGAATTCTGTACTTGCAAAACTATCCTTCAAAACTGAAGATGAAATAAAGACTTTCACAGACAAATGAAGTTAAGAGAATCTGTTGCTAGTAGATCTGCCTTGCAAAAAATGTTAAAATAACTTATTTAGAAAGAAGGAAAATCACATAGATCAGAAACCTGGATCTACATAAAGTAAGGAAGTGCATGAAGAAGGAATAAGTGAGGGTATAGTAAAAACTTTTGTTTGTCTTATTCTTAATATGTGCTTATGTATGCTCGTGTAAAATGAAATGAAGGACAGCAACGCTACAAGAGGAAGGAATTAGGGTTACTTTGGTGTTATAAGGAACTCACACTACCGATGGTGTTATTTGAAAGTGAACTTATATATTGTAAACTCTAGAAAAACCACCAAAAAAAGTAAAAAAAAAAAAAAAAAGAAANATGTATGCTCGTGTAAAATGAAATGAAGGACAGCAACGCTACAAGAGGAAGGAATTAGGGTTACTTTGGTGTTATAAGGAACTCACACTACCGATGGTGTTATTTGAAAGTGAACTTATATATTGTAAACTCTAGAAAAACCACCAAAAAAAGTAAAAAAAAAAAAAAGAAATATGGCATGTTAAGAAAAGAGAGAAAGTGAAATAATATAAAAATCTAAATTATCATCACAAAAAAATTGGAACAGAGAACAAGGACAGCAACTAGAAAACATTAATAAGTATTGTAGACAATAATCCAGCTATATCCTGTATACCAGCAATGCACAAGTGGAATTTGAAATTAAGAACACAAACCCATTAGCACCCACAAAATGAAAATACTTAGACATAAATCTAACAAATAGGTACAAGACTCTGATGAGTAAAATCACAGAAAAACGAAATGATTGGAGATAATATTTCATACCCATGGAAAGTTAGACTCAGTATTGTCAAGAGTTCTTCCCACCTTGGTCTATAATTGAATGCAATTCTGATTAAAATCCCAGCAAATTATTTTGCTGACATAAAAAAACTTATTCTAAAGTTCATGTGAAGAGGCAACTAGAGAACAGCAAATACAGTTTTGCAGAAGAAAAGCAAAGTTGGAGCACTGAAACTTCCAAGATCTACTGTAAAGTTATGATAATTAAGTCAGTGTAGTACCAGTGGATGAATGAAAAAGTAGATCAATGGGACAGAATAGAAAGCCCAGAATAGATGCACATAGATGAATCTAATTGATCTTTGACAGAGGAACAAAGGCAACATAATGGGGCAAAGATAATATTTTCAATAAATAGTGTTGCAACAGTGGGACATCCACATGCAAAGAACTGAATCTATGCAAAGACTTTGTTGTTGTTACTTAGTCACTAGGTCGTGTCTGACTCTTTTGCAACCACCTGGACTGTAGCTTGCCAGGTTGCACTGTCTGTGGAATTTTCCAGGCAATAATACTGGAGTGGGTTGCCATTTCCTTCTCCAGGGGATCTTCCCAACCCAGGGATCNATGAAGATCTTTTTTGTACAGTTCTTCTGTGTATTCTTGCCACCTCTTTTAATATCTTCAGCTTCTCTTAGGTCATACCATTTCTGTCCTTTATTGTGCCCATCTTTGCATGAAATTTTCCCTTGGTATCTCTAATTTTCTCGAAGAGATCTCTAGTCTTTCCCATTCTTTGTTTTTTTCTATTTCTTCACATTGTTTACTTAGGAAGGCTTTCTTAACTCTCCTTGCTATTCTTTGGAACTCTGCATCAAGATGGATATATTTTTCCTTTTCTCCTTTTCCTTTTTTTCTTTTCTCAGCTATTTGTAAGGCCTCATCAGACAGCCATTCTGCCTTTTTGAGAATTTCTTTTTCTTGGGGATGGTTTTTAACACTGCCCCTGTACAATGTTATGAACCTCCATCCATAGTTCTTCAGGCATGCTGTCTATCAGATCTAATCCCTTGAATCTATTTGTCACTTCCACTATACAATACTAAGAGACTTGATTTAGGTCATACCTTAATGGCCTAGTGATTTTCCCTACTTTCTTCAATTTAAGTCTGAATTTTGCAATGAGGAGTTCATGATCTGAGTCACAGTCAGTTCCTGGTCTTGTTTTGACTGTACAGAGCATTTCTATCTTGCCTGCAAAGAATATAAGCAGTCTGATTTCAGTACTAACCATCTGGTTATGTCCACATGTATAATTGTTGCTTGCATTGTTGGAAGAGGGTGTTTGCTATGACCAGTGCGTTCTCTTGGCAAAACTCTGTTAGCCTTTGTCCAACTTCATTTTGTACTCCAAGGCTAAATTTTCCTGTTACTCCAGTTATCTCCTGACTNTCTGATTTCAGTACTAACCATCTGGTTATGTCCACATGTATAATTGTTGCTTGCATTGTTGGAAGAGGGTGTTTGCTATGACCAGTGCGTTCTCTTGGCAAAACTCTGTTAGCCTTTGTCCAACTTCATTTTGTACTCCAAGGCTAAATTTTCCTGTTACTCCAGTTATCTCCTGACTTCCTACTTTTGCATTCTAGTCCCCTATCATGAAAAAGACATCTTTTTTTTCTTTTTTTTTTTTAAATGTCAGTTCTAGAAGGTCTTATAGGTCTTCATAGCACTGTTCAACTACAGATTCCTTGGCATTACTGGTTGGGGCATAGACTTGGATTACTATGATAGTGAATGGTTTGCCTTGGAAACTAACAGGGATCATTCTGTTTGTTACTGCAATTACTGGAAAATATAATGTCACATTTGGCATCTTATTAATGGTGAGATATTAGAAGTGCATACGCTAAAAATGATAAAGGCAAGATGCTCCCCATCTTCACTACTATTTAACAGTTTAGCATATATGCCTTATTTTAAGGTTTTTACCTGCATAATTAGANGTTACTGCAATTACTGGAAAATATAATGTCACATTTGGCATCTTATTAATGGTGAGATATTAGAAGTGCATATGCTAAAAATGATAAAGGCAAGATGCTCCCCATCTTCACTACTATTTAACAGTTTAGCATATATGCCTTATTTTGAGGTTTTTACCTGCATAATTAGAATAAAGAAACATTAAAAACACCATATGAATCAAAAAGGACAATCTCGTGTGTATGTGAGAGAGAGAGAGGGAGAAAGAGATATCGAGAGAATGTTAAATATAGCACAAAATTGGATGGAAAGTATACAGATGCTTATGGCCTTATTATTTATTAGGAACTCAAGATATGGACAATTTTGTATCAGGCATACAAAGAGTGTATTATTAATAAAAACAGACTTGTTTTCTTGCCCTCTAGATACCTTTGATGTGATAAAATATACAAACAGACCAAATAAACAATCAAGAAAGCAATATCATTATATTCTAAGACTACCTCTTACAAGAAGCTAAAATATGATTGTTGGCAAGTTAAGGATGGGTAACCCTAATACAGCAGTCTTCCCTGGTGGCTCAGTGATAAAGAACTTGCCTAGCAATGTAGGAGAAGCAAGAGATGCAGGTTCCATCCCTGGGTTGGGGAGATCCCCTGGAGGAGGGCATGGCAACCCACTTCAGTGTTCTTGCCTGGAGAATCCCATGGACAGAGGAGCCTGGTGGGCTAAAGTCCATGGGGTTGCAAAGAGTCAGACACAACTGAAGCAACTTAGCACGCACGCTTGCACAACCTGAATACAAAAAGTTTCTGAGAAGAGGTGGCGCATGAAGGAACATGTGACAGCCTATATAAGTGGCAAACAAGAGCAGGGAAGAAAATGAAGCATGAGGACCAACTTGGGCAAAATGTGGCTATTTATGTGAAAAGCACCATGTTGCTGGGTTAGTAGCAGGAGCTCATGTGCACAAGAAATAACCTTGTAAAAAGTTCAGACATTTCAACTCAGGGTGAGCGATTAAGAAAGGGAAAGGGGTGCCTATAAAATATCATTTCCCTCCATCTCAATGTTTACACTCGTCAAAACTCTACAGAGGTTTGTGATTGAAAATATACAATAACAGTAATACTAATAATGATGAAGTTAACCTTTATCAAGCCCTACTGTATACTAACCATTTTACTAAGTAAGAAACGCTAGCTTCAGCACCTCCAGTGTTCTTTCCTACTGCACGGTTACTCTCTCAAAATTCATATGGGCTCTCTGCTGTCACAGAAGCCTGAGTGGAGAGCACTCAGGGGATTGTATTCTGCCTCCCAGTCAGTCATAAGTGGGGGGCACACCGTGGCCCACCTCCCATCTGTATCCGATGCCCAGAGACACTGAGAGCTCAGGAGGTATTACTGTATGTGCTCTTTTCATTAGCATTCAGTTTTGGTCTGTTGCTTATGATGAGATAGGACAAGCATTTTCAGGGTGCTCCATTAAATTTCTTCCTAACGCCTGAATCTCTTTATGATGGTGGGAAGATAAGATGTCCTTGTCCTCCACGTCCTTTTATTACTCACTCTAACCTGGTTCTCTAGTGTCTCCATTCACCCATTCTGAAGTCTTCTTTTCCTAATCTTTGTAGATTATTTCTCTATTCTTTTGAAGACCGGGTAGTTGGTTCTTAAATGTTTTCTGAGGTCCTTTCATTTCACTGAATTTTAAATATTTCAGCCAATTTGAAGAGTTCATAATGATGAATAAGATTAAGCTTGGAGCTTAACCTTTTGAAACTGGGTGACGCGTTAACTCGGCTGGAACGCTGGTTAATTTAACAGCAGGAGTTGAATTAACTTGTCACAGCTCTGCCATTGTTAAATTTCCTGCTTCTGATCCTTGTCCCAATCTTGCAGAGCTCAGTTGTCCTGGGACTGGGGGATGAGTCAGGGTGAAGACGAGAATGGAAATGGGGAAAGAAAGATGGCATGCATTGTTAGGAGGGCAGCATGCTAACCAGAAATGGCTCTATGAAAAAATCGTTTTAGGTGGGGAAGACTAGAAGAGAAAAAGTGGAGGGGGAGGAAGTTTGAGAAATAAAAGGCAAAGCAAGCGGGTCATAGGGAGGGGGAAGTGGGAAATAGAGACAGGATGAGACAGAGAGAGGAATATATTATGAGGAGGCAATGGGCACTGTGACTTGAATTTCTTGGAAATGCATTGCATTCGGCATGCTAGAAGCCTTTAATACTGGCAGTCTGACACTCAAAAATAAAATCACCTGCTTAAAAATACCCCGTGCATTAGGCAAAGCTGAAAATGTTGAATCATGGGATAATTTCACAGGTGATCTCAACAAAGAGAAAAGAGTTTCTCTAAATTTGGCTCAGCAGAAATTTCTCTAAATTTATAGGTCCATGTCAAACATTTTTGTTCAACACAATTTATTCAGAAAGGAAGACAGTAAAAGGTTGAGAGCGGCAGGGAAGGAATAATTTAGAGACCAATGAGTCCTAGGAGAGATGGGGAAGAGCATGGTGGTCATTCCCCAGGGAAGAGGGGGAGCACATTTGTGGAGGTTGGGGACAGAAAGCAAAAAACAGAAGCAGCTGCAGCAGTTACATTGACAGCTATCTTTTCCTTCAACAAAGTATCGGGCATTGATGGGCTGTGATCCTCTGTGCACGTAATGCCTACCCTATGAATAACTCTCCAACATGCATCAGCTCAGGTTTGCTATTCTCGCCCTGAGAGGAAGCTGCATGCACAAGAGTAAGCATCTGGGCCTTTAGGGCAGAGGCCTAATAACACCTGAAATGCAGGCAAAATAACCAGCCTGCTTCTAAGCACCAGCCACTTTGAGGTTCATCAATAGAGATCACCTGGAGCCTGTCTTCCTTTCGATTGTTTCAGCAGTGCCTTAACACTGAAAGGACATTTTCTTTTCTATTTGTATGATTTTGTCTCAGGGCTCACATTATTCCACGGAAGCTCTAACAGGTTTTCAATTTTCAAGGTAGTTGCCTGAAAAGACTGTTGGCTGTTCAGGAGCCTAACCAACGCTCAGTAGCTGGATCTGAAGCGGATTACTAAGGATTCTGAGGCTTTTTGCTTCTGTCCAAAATTACTTTAAGGTATAGCTATCAGACAGCTGGGCTGTGTCTGATGGATCAAGAGAATGAGGCAAATGGAGAGAAGGTGAAAGGGATAAGTCAGAGATAGAGGACAAGAGGAAGGTAAAAAAAAAAAAAAGTACAAGAGAGTTAAAGAGTGAAGGGTTTCTTGTTTAGTTTCAGGATAGAAACTAAACTCTCAAGGCGTTTATAAATTCACCAGTTGATGTTAAAAGGGACTAAGAAAGTTTTGAATCTGGGAAGCCAGAGAGCAATACGCTGAAAAGTAACTGCAGTGATTCGATGAATTACCAGGTAAGAGTGAACGTCTTTCCTACATCAAAGCAGTTGGCTGGATTTTTGATTGCTTTCACTTCAGATATTCCAAGCACAGGTACCGTCATTGGTGAAGTCTGGGCAGAATTTGAGGGTATACATTTGCAAACTAGTGTTAACCACATGCTTCCTTTTTCAGTAACCTTTTTCAGTGGAGGTAAATTAAAATTTTCCTCACCATCCAAACTATACATAAGTCTCATAATAAAAACAACAGTAGTGGGAGGTGGATTTGTCTTCTTCTGCAGCATAAGGACTTAATTTTTCCAGTTCTAACAGTTCTTTAAATTGGTGTCTAGATAATCAGCTCCAAGGGCAGCACTATATAGAAACGCCAATGCCTTCCTTGAACATTAATGGATCTCAGTATTGGCACACCTGAATTTGATTGGCCTTAACATTTCCTTTAGATAATGAAAATGAAGTAGGGGAAATTCAAATTAAAAAAGAGAGGTATGAAACTTTCTACTCTCTTAGATGAATAAAACAATGATTTCCACTATGTTTCATGGAACATTATATTACATGAGAAAGATATTTCAATGAACTTATTTACAAAACAGAAATAGAGTCAAGGGGGTAAAAAACAAACTTATGGTTATAGGGAGGGTGGAGGAGGGAAGCAGAGAGAGACAAATTGGGAGAGTGGGATTGACAAATACATACTACTGAATATAAAATAAATAACAAGACCTGCTGTAGGGCACAGGGAACTCGATACTCTGTAATGACCTGTATGGGAAAGAATCTAAAAAAGATTTATGCATATGTATAACTGGATATATGTATATGTGGATGGATATATGGATATATGCATATGTATGACTGATTCACTTTGCTGTAACAGCTGAAACTAATACACCTTTGTAAATCAACTCTACTCCAATAAAATTAAAAAAATAAATAAGAAAAGTACTTTAAGACTGTACATTTCCAGGATGTGGTAAAAAAAAAAAAAAAACCTTTCCAGACATATTGACTAGGAAATAATTTTCTTCATAGACTATCAATCCTTACACTTTAGAATGTAGCTATTTTTTCTTAAGAATACTATATTAATAGTCACTGTTTCACCAAACTTTCTTGAACATTCTCAGAAATAATTCATCTATAATCTATTCAGACGCCAGACAGAATTTGACATTCCCAGTGCCACCAATATGATTTGATGGAATGGCTTTGACACAAGGAACGTTTAGCTCTTTTTGTCATGCTAGCTTAGGCAGCACCTTTAGCTTGTTGTGACTTCTATTTGCGCTGGACAGTGGTGTTCCATAATTTTAGGGGTACAAGGTAAAGAAGGGCCACAGAGTTGCTACCAGAAAAACCAGGTCTCAAGGTTTCAGAGTTTCAGTGAGCTGAGAGTGTATATTCTGTGACCACAGAGAGGGGGAGATGTGGGCTTCTCTGCTGCGTTGGGACAGGACATCTGTACTCCTAGTCCAATGGCTTGGAGAAGGCATTGGCACCCCACTCCAGTACTCTTGCCTGGAAAATCCCACGGATGGAGGAGCCTGGTAGGTTGCAGTTCATGGAGTTGCTAAGAGTCGGACGACTGAGTGACTTCCCTTTCACTTTTCACTTGCATGTATTGGAGAAGGAAGTGGCAACCCACTCCAGTGTTCTTGCCTGGAGAATCCCAGGGACAGGGGAGCCTGATGGGCTGCTGTCTATGGGGTCGCACAGAGTCGGACACAACTGAAGCGACTTAGCAGCAGCAGTAGCAGCAGCCAAATGGCTACCCAGGCCCCTCAGTGCTACTTTATGTGCTTGTAATTTCCATTATGACTTTAGACTGTCATCTTTCAGCATATTTTCATTTATTGTTTTTAGGTACAATCAGGGAAGTAATAGGAGAGCAATTCTAGGGAGTGAAAGCACAGATAAAATATGTAGACCCTGGCACCAGTGAGGTCTACTTAACCACACCTCATATTTCAGTTCACAGAAATGTGCGTGGGGGCTGACATAAGTACTCCCTGTTGTGTTATTGCTTCTGGCTCAGTAGTCCTTTGAGAAGAACGCAGAATAAAGGACTGCAGAGAACGGGTGCCGTCAAAATGGCAGTGCTAGAGACGGTACCTACAAGCACCCGATAGAGTTTTATGTTTTTTAACAAATGTTTTCTTGATGTTACCTTTAAATCCCACCTGCAATTCCTTCTCTTGCCATCGACATCAGTCGCCTCTCTGCTTTTCAGGCTTCTTTTTGAGGCATCAATGAACCTAAAGGAAACCAGCATGATGGGAATTTCATGACAACTTGCAGCACATCGTGCTTTCTTGGCAAGGGATGTTACTGAATGGCATTCAGACTCTCACGGCAGGGCCATGGCTGATCAATAATTTCCAGGAGCCCCTTTTGATTGTGTCAGAAGCAAAACCCAAGGAATGTGACTAGACCAGTTAGAAATAGCACCCTGACAGGAAAATTTCAGGGCAGTCAAAGGATAAATTGTAACATTTGGTTATATTACTATGTGCTAAGGCCCTTTTTGACAGGAGACATTTGGTTCCTATTTTCAGGCTACAGAAGACTTTAACTAAGCATAAAGATACGAGTGTCACAAAGGAGTGTTTCAAACAGCTACATTAAGAAATTGAGGTTGTCAAATCTCCTCTTGTGATTTTAAAGATGAGAAATGATCGTCTAGGTATGCACTAAAAAGTTCCATTAGAAAACTATTTTAAATGCTGTTATCCTGGTAAAGCCTCCCCAAATGAAATGGAAATAATGTTATGATTCCTAAACTATTTTTTTCTCATTTTTCTAGCAGGAAAGTTTTTCAACTATCAATATAGTATAGTTATTTTTTTTTTAGCTTATTATTTTCTTTAGTAGTAGTAGTAATAGGTCTACTCATATAAACAGGTGTGGCATGATTAGCCAGAAATTCCAATAGTTTATTAACTTTTAAAAATGCATGTCCAGAATACTGCTAAAATATGGGAGACCTTGATAAATATTTTTGGGTGATGAAGAGCACAAAACCCTCTCTCTTCCTTTGTGTTATGCATGTAGAGAGCAGAAGACATCAACTTTTCCAAACATCACCATCCTTAGTGCTATTTATTGATGGCTGCATGCATTGAATCCAATATGACTGGGAATAGGGAAAAGGAAGGCTTCCTAAGTGGTGTTAGTGGTAAAAATTTTGTCTTCCAATACAGGAGATGCAAGAGACTTGAGTTTGATCTCTAGGTTGGGAAGATCCCCTGGAGTAGGAAATGGCATCCCCTACTCCAATATTCTTGCCTGGGAAATACCATGGACAGAGGAGCCTGGCAGGTTACACCTATGGGGCTGCAAAAAGTCAGACACAACTGAGCAAAGAAAAGGATCTTGGACTTCTTATCCTCTTGTAAATTTTCAAACTGAAGGTGAGACTGGCCCCATGAGTAGTTTTTAAGTCATAAATGGTCATTGTAGAATTCAAAAGATGATTTCCCTGACTCCACAGACCTTGTTCACTCTTTATTTATTTATTTTTTTTTTGGNCAAAAAGTCAGACACAACTGAGCAAAGAAAAGGATCTTGGACTTCTTATCCTCTTGTAAATTTTCAAACTGAAGGTGAGACTGGCCCCATGAGTAGTTTTTAAGTCATAAATGGTCATTGTAGAATTCAAAAGATGATTTCCCTGACTCCACAGACCTTGTTCACTCTTTATTTATTTATTTATTTTTTTGGTTGAGAATTCCATGTAACCACAGCAAGTTTAATACTGCATTTGAAAGCACTACAAGCAACATCTCAAACAACAGAGTGACTTAAGGAGCACAAGGCAAACCCTGCAAGCTTTTAGTTCATTTGTATCCCCTATTTAACAACAGCATGCTGTGAAAAAACTGAGCATACCATCATACCATTTTAAAGGGAAAACTTTACTTTTGCATGGTGTCTGGGTCTGTAATGTTCACTCTTTAATATAAGACTGTGGCCTAGTCAGTGACAAAAAGTTGGAGCTAACAGGTTATTTTGTTTTCAGCTTCAGTTACTGATCTGTAAAATGTGGATAATGTTGTATCCATTCCATATATTTCAAAACTATTGTAAGTAAAAGAGATAATTGATATGCAGAAATTAATATAATAGGCTTCTAGTTACTACCATTCATCATCGTCACCATTATCCTCTTCAACCAGTTTGTAATGTGATGTGTAGAGTTGTGGTAATAAGTCCTTTTAAAGGGATAACGTTTATATTGCTCAGTGCTCTGAGAAGGTCTGACTTGACAGAGAAGAGGAAAGGTCATTGAAGTTTAGAGGAGATGTACATGCCATAACTTGGAGGTGAGATAATTTTAATTTAATTTTGTAGAGGATCTTTTAATCAAGACTCACTAGATAGGGTTGAGAGGAGTGGCATATGTGTGATGGCAGTGGCAAGAATGGTAGTTAGTAGTTTTCATTCATTTATTTATCAATAACCTCAGATATGGATATGACACCATCCTTATGGCAGAAAACAAAGAACTACAGAGCCTCTTGAAATTCAGGAGGAGAGTGAAAAAAGTTGGCTTAAAACTCAACACTCAGAAAACTAAGATCATGGTATCTGATCCCATCAGTTCATGGCAAATAGATGAGGAAACAATGGAAACAGTGAGAAACTTTATTTCTGGGGGCTTCAAAATCACGGCAGATGGTGACTGCAGCCATGAAATTAAGACACTTGCTCCTTGGAAGAAAAGTTATGACCAACCTAGATAGTATATTAAAAAACAGTATATTACTTTGCCAACAAAGGTCCATCTAGTCAAAGTTGTGGTTTTTCCAGTAGTCATGTATGGATGTGAGAGTAGGACTATAAAGAAGGCTGAATGCCAAAGAATTGATGCTTTTGAACTGTAGTGTTGTAGGAGACTCTTGAGAGTCCCTTGGACAGCAAGGAGATCCAACCAGTCAATCCTAAAGGAAATCAATCCTGAATATTCATTGGAAGGATGATGTTGAAGCTGAAACTCCAATAATCTGGCCACCTGATGTGAAGAACTGATTCACTGGAAAAGACCCTGATGTTGGGAGAGACTGAAGGCAGGGGTAGAAGAGGACTCCAGATGTTGAGATGGTTGGAAGGCCTCACTGACTCAATGGACATGAGTCTGAGCAAGGTCCAAGAACTAGTGATGAACAGGGAAGCCTGGTGTGCTGCAGTCCATGGGGTCACAAAGAGTCAGACACAACTGAGCGACTAAACTGAACTGAACTGAAATCAATGAACATTTAACGAGTACCACTTTATGCCAAACAAAATAGTAGCTGGTTGATGTGTGAGTTATATAAAACTGATTTATGCAAGTAATGAACCTCTACTTTTCAGAGTAGAAAAGAGATTGGAAAGTATTGGAAAATAGAGCTGTGTATTTGTACGGTGGTAGCAATGAACAAGAAGCAGCTGGTTTTCTTGAGAAGACTGAGAAAGTTTTTCTAAAGGATGATGCTCAAAATAGCACTTTTGAAATTGTAGTTTGAATTTCAGATGCGTAGCCCAAGAGCTTGCCAGAGAGGTGAACTAACGTGGTCAAAATTCATGCTAAAGAAATTTCTCTATCTATAGGATGGAGTGGAGACTGGGGATGCAGAAATATGTGAAAAATGCTGTTTTGGATTATTTAGGTAAAGGATAGGGGCCAACAATGAATGCATTTGAAAGAATTAATGGGTGAGAGACTCTGTGTCAAAGGTAAAATAAGAGACATGGAAAATCTGATATTATATTTACAAGCTTGAATGTTGTCAGAGATAATCACGCCTTTGATATATACACAGAAAGATGAAGAGCCATACAAAATGTCAGCTTGAGTGGGAGTTAATTATTCCCAGCATGAAGAGAATTTCAAGAAGATATCAGCCAATAGGACTGACTGGCAAAATTGAATGGCCTACAAGCATTTTCTGAATTAAGATTATTTTGTTTCCAGTATCCACAAATCACTGCAATGGATAAATCTGAGAGATGATGAAACTTATTTTCTTTCCTTTTTGAGTTTATTAAGAGTACAGAAATAAAAATAAAAAGTCTCTGTATCAAAAAGGAAATATTCAATCACACTTATTTCAGGACCCAAAGCGACTTTGGAATTATTCCTTGCTACTCTCCTTGATTAGTATTAATAAGTGAACCAGCCCAGTTTATGGATGTTGTTGTTGTTCAGTCACTCAGTCATGTCCAACTCTTTGCTACCCCATAGACTGCAGCAAGCCAGGCTTTCCTGTCCTTCACCATCTCCCGGAGCTTGCTCAAACTCATGTCCATTGAGTCAGTGATGCCATCCAACTATTTCATCCTCTGTTGCCCGCTTCTTCCCCTGCTCTCAATCTTTCCCAGCATCAGGGTCTTTTCCAATCAGTCTCCTCTTTGCATCAGGTGGCTAAAGTATTGGAGCTTAGGTTCAATCAGTCTTTCCAATGACTACTTAGGGTTGATTTCCTTTAAGGTTGACTGGTTTGATCTCCTTCCTGTCCAAAGGACTCTCAAGAGTCTTCTCCAACACCACATTTCAAAAGCATCAGTTCTTTGGCATTCAGCCTTCTTTATGGTCCAACTGACATCCATGCATGACTACTGGAAATATCATAGCTCTGACGAAACAGACCTTTGTAAGCAAAGTGATGTCTTTGCTTTTAATATGCTGTTTAGTTTGGTCATAGTCTTTCTTCCAAGGGCAAGAGTCTTCTAATTTTATGGTTGCAGTCACTGTTTGCAGTGATTTTAGAGTTCAAGAATAGAAAATCTGTTACTGCTTCTACTTTTCCCCATTCTATTTGCCATGAAGTGATGGGACTGGGTGCCATGATCTTAGTTTTATGAATGTTGAGTTTTAAGCCAGCCTTTTCACTCTCCTCTTTCACCCTCATCAAGAGTCTCTTTAAATCATCTCTAAATTACTAATACTCAATGCAATGACTTCCCTGGTGGCTCAGATAGTAAAGCGTCTGCTTACAATGCGCGAGACCCAGTGTCAGTCCCTGCGTCGGGAAGATCTCCTGGAGAAGGAAATGGAAACCCACTCCAGTATTCTTGCCTGGAAAATTCCATGGGAGGAACCTGGTAGGCTATAGTCCATAGGGTCGCAAGGAGTCGGTCATGACTGAGTGACTTCACTTTTCACTTAATACAATGTAAATGGTTATATAAATTGGTGCCAGTGTGACACATATTTAAGTTTTGGCTTTTGGAAGCTTCTGAAATTAAAAAAACTTTTTTTCTATCCATGGTTATGCCCATGGATGTGAAACCTGTGGGTATGGAGGCCCAGCTGTGGTTGTTGGGCATGCTAGCCTGATGCCTTACTCCTATTGCCTTTATATGGGGGCCTTTGTCTACCCCTTTAGACTTCAGTTCTTTTCCCCTTTCTCTTCTATCTTAGCTCTTTGGAAGATGGAGAACAAGAGTGAATTTTCATCTCGAATCCCTGATATGGGGCTATTGACTGCCTTTCCATGGAGGAGTTGAAGAGTTTACTCAGCCAAATGAAGTTCTAAATCAGTCAGTCAGTCAGTTCAGCCTCTCAGTCCTGTCCGACTCTTTGCGACCCCATGATTCGCAGCACGCCAGGCCTCCCTGTCCATCACCAACTCCCAGAGTTCACTCAGACTCATGTCCATCGAATCAGTGATGCCATCCAGCCATCTCATCCTCTGTCATCCCCTTCTCCTCCTGCCCCCAATCCCTCCCAGCATCAGAGGCTTTTCCAATGAGTCAGCTCTTCGCATGAGGTGGCCAAAGTACCGGAGTTTCAGCTTTAGCATCATTCCTTCCAAAGAAATCCCAGGGCTGATCTCCTTCAGAATGGACTGGTTGGGTCTCGTTGCAGTCCAAGGGACTCTCATAGTGCCTGTCAATTTTCTACCTCCAGTGTGCTCCTTGCAGAGGAACTGGCAGATCCTTCTTAGATTTAGGTCAAGTGTGTTAAGTAAACACATTTCTGTCCCATCTTAAATTTTCAAACATAAAGGAGGAAGGGAATTCCTTTGCCCCAGCACAAGCCTTACAGGACAACATTGCTGCTAAGTCACTTCAGTCGTGTCCGACTCTGTGCGACCTCATAGATGGCAGCCCACCAGGCTCCCCCGTCCCTGGGATTCTCCAGGCAAGAACACTGGAGTGGGTTGCCATTTCCTTCTCCAATGCATGAAAGTGAAAAGTGAACGTGAAGTCACTCAGTCGTGTCTGACTCTTAGTGACCCCATGGACTGTAGCCTAGCAGGCTCCTCTGTCCACGGGATTTTCCAGGTGAGAATACTGGAGTGGGGTGCCATTGCCTTCTCCACAGGACAACATTACCTGAGGCTATTTGGTCAAGCGTGTGCTAAGTCTCTTCAGTCGCATCCAACTCTTTTCTGGCCTATGGAGTGCAACCACCAGGCCTCTCTGTCCATGGGATTCTATAGGCAAGAATATTGGAGTGGGTTGCCATGCCCTGCTCCAGGGGATCTTCCCTACCCAGGGATCAAACGTACATCTCTTATATCTCCTGCACTGGCAGGCAGATTCTTTATTAATAGCAACTACCTGGGAAGCCCCTGTTTGAGCAAGGCTGAATACCAATATGCAACTTGTACTGAAGCAACTGACCCTACTGACTACTCCTCTTAATACTGTTGAGAGCATTGCCCTGTGGAACTAGAGATTCCAGTGCCTTAGTCTCCTAGAGGGATCGGTGCTAATGTAATACAACATTATCCCAGAACCTTTCTAGTCTGAATTCGTGGATTCAGAACACTGTAAACATGGGACAGATTTCTTGCAGATAAACTCCCAAAAGGTAGCAGGTTGCAAAGATTTGATCTGAAAGGAATCACATTTTCAGAAGCCTGGAATCAGCTTCTAGAACTGGTTTTCCATATATTCATGGTCAATTCAGAGTCCCCAGGGGATTTACAACCAAAGAATGGAAAATAGCAGTCTCTTCCACTTGGAATTTGTCATTTGTATTATTTACCTTACTAAACAAAGTCAATCTAAAAAATGTTACCATAATGACAAAGTGAATTAATGTAGGTCTTAGAACAAGAGGAACACTTAATGCTCACTAAGAATTTGGCTCATTAAGAAAAAATAAAAAACCACTTCATATCTTGTAATAGTTTCTTAGATTTTACACTTTTCCTTTGAGGAACAGAAAATGTAAAACTGATCTGGCAGGCATTTGAAATTAATTTCAAAAGCCTACTCAGTTTACTACTTAAGATCAGAGTACAATTTCCTGACATTTTTGGGTACTAATTACCATTGCAGCTTAATTGACTTCCATTTGGGGAAGTATATATATGTGTGTGTATATATGTATAACATACAAGCACACACACATAATCATGCAATGCTATTTTGTAGATACATGTGTTTATGTGTATATATATATACATTAATGCACATACATATTAGAATATGACTAATAAGAATTGACTTATTAGAACATATTAAAGGTGTTTTACAAAGTGAAATATAATAGAAACCAAGCAGGAAAGCGATTTAAAGATTTTTGTGTAAGAAAAATTCTATTCTAGCTATCTTGCAACACTGTGTAAGACCTTTCCAAAATGTAGAAGCAAAAGTACAAACCATTCTCCTAGCTCTCTCTTTCTCTTTTTTTTCTTCACATTTTATAAAACTGCAGTTTTATTGCTAGATAATATGGTAAAAAAGATTCATTGTAAGGGTTACCTAACAACGTTGGTGGTGTTGATGAATAGTTGCAATTAATACATTCCCTTAATTAGTCTGATACCCAGAAGATGCACCTGGCAGGTCATTTTAATACTACAATTGATTTATAGCTGCTAGAAATGATTTTACCAGCTATCTTCAGAGAGTACAATTAGAGCGGATTTCATTTTTTTATGCATTTTCACTGAGGAATAAACATAAAAGGTCTATGTAATTCAGAACAAAGCAGCTATAATGTACTAATGGTTTATGGATTTTATTAATATTCAGCTAACATTAGAGGCAATTTTATGGGAAAGCAACCTATTTTCCTTATGAAGTATTCAGTTTTTTAGTATCTGAGTGCTTTGCTTAAAAAATAAACCTTGATATTTTCCAATAAGTTGCTTCTATTTCTTATAGAAAAAATGCTATATGTTACAAAGTATGAAAAAAGAAAATAAGAATTTTAGGTGCTGTTCATTAATTGCATGCATTTATATATTGCATATTTACTTCTTAAATACATGTAAATTCTAAAGTAAGTCATTAAGCATTCATGTGGTTTAAATAGTGCTTCCATTAATATAATTGTTGAGTTAATGGATGAACTCTATCAGTAATGGAGGGAGTTGCACTCTGTGGTTGAACAGGTAACAGAATATTTGAAGATCCTGATTGCATATCTGGCTTTTCATCCCCTGTTTATCTGGGATATTAATTTTGCTAATTGGGAATCTTTGTCCTTCTCACTCACTATCCATGACATGGGATGAGTTTACTCGTTTAGTTTAAGATACTAGGATAATGAGAAATCAGCTCCACTGATAAAGCTAATAATCCTGTAAAAGTATTAATATTTAAATATACCATTTCCATAAATAAAATGAACTCTACCTGAAAAATGTTTTTATCAAAGTATCAGTGAACTTCTGGTAGCTCAAGGAAAATTTTCACATTAAACAATTCAAAATTTCTTTAAAATTTACTCTATGACTAGTTAATGAGAGTCTACCATGTGTAAGGCGCTAGGCTTAGGAAGTGCTGTGAATTCAAGAAGGAAAGAACAAAAGGTCTCTGTCAACATGGAATTAGAGTCTAGTGGGGAAAAGCAGGAGGATTCAACTGATCCACAAATACAAAATCATAAGCATCATCCTGTGAAGGAAAAGCTGAGGAGCTTGTGAAAGGATATCACAGGAAAGCCTGGTTACTGCTTCATTTCTGTATTACAGATTCTAAACTAGAAATTGGCAGCCTGGTCTAAACCACAGAGAAAAATCACAGCACCCATAATGTCCCATAAGAGTATTCCCCCTCTTTCAAATGTGAAAATTCTTCTGAACTTCCATCAGTAGGTGAGCTTAGATTTTTTTGCTTAGTTTTGTTTTTAGTAGTTAGCAACAGATTTGCAAAGTTATTCAAGCTCTTGTCCAAATTTCCCTCTTAACTAGCACTTCACCTTGGAAAAACAGCAATAGTGTTCAGAATTAAG
The DNA here is from genome assembly GCA_006410615.1 of Neotragus moschatus. Classification (NCBI taxonomy): domain Eukaryota; kingdom Metazoa; phylum Chordata; class Mammalia; order Artiodactyla; family Bovidae; genus Neotragus; species Neotragus moschatus. Next base: position 106,687 of record SJYA01000296.1, on the reverse strand, counting down.
CGTTCTAATTTTCTGGAATTCTATTGTCTACATAGAGTATCACTTATCAAATCTTACCACATGTTTATGTGTTCCTCCTTAAAAATTTTTTTAATTGAAGTATAGCTGATATTGTTGCTGTTGTTTAGTTGCTAAGTCATGTCTGACTCTTTTGTAATTCCAGTGGGCTATAGCCCACCAGGCTGCTGTGTCCATGGGATTTCCTGGGCAAGAATACTAGCGTGAGTTGCCATTTCCTTCTCCAGGGGACCCCTGATCCAGGGATCAAACTCGTGTCTCCTGCCTTGTCGGATTTGTGTCAGCAAGAGGGGGGGTGAGGGGGTGGGGGGTGGTTCTTTACCACTGAGCGACCAGGGAAGCTCATAGTTGATGTACAATATTATATCAAGTGTGCAACATAGGTGATTCACAATTTTAAAAGATTACATTTCATCTTGAGTTATTATAAGATACTGGCTCTATTGCCTGTGTTCTACAATACATCCTCATAGTTTACTTCTTTCATGTGTAGTAATTTATGCCTCTTCATCCTCTACCCTTAAGTTGTCCTTTCCCTCATCCCTNACTAAAAATAGAACTACTATATAATCCAGCAATCCTACTCTTGGACATATACCCAGAGAAAACTGTTACTCCAAAAAATACATGTACCCCAGTGTTCATTGCAGCAATACACAGTAGCCAGGACATGGAAGCAACCTAGATGTCCATGGACAGATGAACCCACAAGGAAGATGTGGTTCATACCCAATGGACAACTACTCAGCACTGTGCCATTTGCAGAGGCACGGGTGGGCTAGAAACTGTCAGACATGGTAGTGATGAGTCAGAAGGAGAAAGACAAACATTGCATGTTAACACATGTGGAATCTAGAAAAATGGTACTGATGAACCTATTTGCAAAGCAGAAATAGAGACACAGATGTGGAGGACAAATGTAAAGACACCAAGAGGGAAGTGGGGCTGGGATAAACTGGGAGACTGGGACTGATATATATATACACTACCATATATAACAGGTAACTGCCGGNCTAGAAAAATGGTACTGATGAACCTATTTGCAAAGCAGAAATAGAGACACAGATGTGGAGGACAAATGTAAAGACACCAAGAGGGAAGTGGGGCTGGGATACACTGGGAGACTGGGACTGATATATATATACACTACCATATATAACAGGTAACTGCCGGAGTCCAGCTCCAGCAGCCAGGGATTCAACCTGAAGGGGTGAGCGGCGTCGGTGAGAAACTGAGGCAGCCGCTCAGTTTTCTTGGACTGCCTGTTTATTTCAAGCATATGATTCTTTTATACTTTTACAAAAGCATTAGGTCAGAGGTTTGATATTTTAAGTTCCCATTGACCCAGATTTATTTTTTCCAAAAATCATTGTTGGCCCTCAAAAGGAGTTCCTTCCTCAGCGATTCTCTTATCTACTTTTTCTCATGTGTCTTTGTGAATACGCTATAACTCATGCTAATGTCTGGGCTGCATACCACATTCCTCAGTTTAATTCTTATCTTTCTAAGTCCTGTTTGCCCCTAGTATCCTAAGCTCACTATTTCTTAGAAAGGGCTTCTAGCTAATAATATCTCTAAAGTCCCTAATTTCTATAAGCTATAGTCGAATATTGTAACATTACAGAAATCCTTAAATCTTTAGCTTCTAACTATTTTAATTATTCCTAAGCCCTAAATTCAGCAAACTCCTTTGCCATAAACACTTTTCTCACAAATGGGCCTCAGATAGCAATCCCTCCCATGGCCTCAAGCTGCGGCCTGTGTGCTCACCCTGGAACACTTTTTTGTAAAAGTCCTTGAACAAATGTCAGTGATTAACTTTATGAATTATTCTTTGAGCACAGCTGCAGAAGGCTTTACGTCTTCTCATGCTCCTCTCAAAAACAATAAGCACCTTAATATTCTCTTCAGTCAACTCAGCCGAGGAAAGGAAAAAACAAGTCAGAATCACAAAGCCTAACTCCTTCACTCCGGGTCCATGCCTATGGAACAAAGGGAGAGGGTTTAGGGCCGTGCCTCTATTTTGTCAATAATGCCTAACTCGGCTCCCGACAGGTAACTATTCGGGAGAACTTACTGTATAGCACAGGGCTTCCCTGGTAGCCCAGTGGTAAAGAATCCTCCTGCCAGTGCAGGAGGCATGGGATTGATCCCTGGCTGGGGCAGTGTCCCCGATGAAGGAAATGGCAACCCACTCCAGTGTCCTTGCCTGGGAAATCCCATGGACAGAGGAGCCTGGTGGGCTACAGTCCATGGGGCCACAAGAGTTGGACACAACTTAGTGACTAAACAACAACTATATAGCACAGGGAAAAGAAACAAGGTACCAGAAAAAAGTATATCTGTGGCAGCTTTCAGTATTTGTGCCCACACTGGGCTCATTTGTAATTTGGATTCTTTTTCATTTATTTTATTTATGTCTTGTGGCTTTTGTTTTCTTCATATCACCATATGAACAGATTTCCAGGTTTCTATAGCATCTTCACAGCTGAAGTCTTACTGTGACCTCTGCTCCCTCCCCCTCTCTTCCCCCCTCCCTCTTTCTCTCCCTCACTCCATCCCACCCCACCTCTCTTCTTTCCTTCCATCCGTCCTTCTTTCTTTTCTCCTATATCAGTGAGTTGCTGCTACTGTCAGGCCCCGTTCTTTATGCTGGGGGATACAATGGTGACTAAGAAAGTCTCTCTGGAAACTGATTTTCCAATGGCACTTGATATAAAATAACATATAAAAACAGAAGAGCATAACTTAATGCCAGAAAGAGGTAAGTGCTTGGAAAACAAGGTGGAAGACGACAAATAAGAGGTGGCATTTTAAATCAGGTGGTCAGGAAGTAACTCTATGAAAAATAACTCAAGGACACTGGAGAAGAAAAATGGACAATAAAGATTTATAAGCTGTATACAAAGTTGGAGGGCTAGAGGGAAGGCAAGGGAGATTGGATGTCCTAGGCAGTAGGAGCAGCAAAAGCTCTGAATGGTGACAAACTTGGCGTGTCTATGAAATAAGACAATCAAGGAGGGAGAAGCCCAGAAAGCAAGGGAGAGAGGTCGGGGTTAGGTAGGAGAGGCAGTTAGGACTAATTTATGGTCTGCTGTGACGGCCAGGCTTAGGATTGTAGATTGTTAGTGCAGTAAGGAAACACTGAAGCAGTGTCTGCTGGGTAGACAGTGGGTCACAGAGGAGCCATAGGAGAAGCAGAGAGATGTACTGAAGGATGGTAGTGATATAATAGAGGTGGAGTGGAATAAATGGATTCTGGTTAGATTCCAGAGATTGAGCCAACACAGTTTGCTTGTAATTTGGACATGGATCTGCTGAGGAAGGGAGCATTGAGGATTCCCAGGTTTTGGCTTCAGTACCTGGGTCCATGATGATACCATTTACATCATTCCCTGGTGAATTCTACTAAACATTTAAGGAAGATATTGTTTCAGTTCGGCTCAGTCACTCAGTCGTGTTCGACTCTTTGTGACCCCATGAATCACAGCACGCCAGGTCTCCCTGTCCATCACCAACTCCCAGAGTTCANGTTTTTTTTTTTACATATAAGTGATAACACACAGTATTTGTGTTTCTCTGTCTGATATTTTAATTATATATCCTCTACATCAATTTATGTTGTTGCAAGTGGCAAAATTTCATTCCGTTGTGTGGCTGAGTAGTATTTCAGTAGTATTCCACTTAACACACACACACACACACACACACACATATACACACACACACACACACATATACACACACACACACACACACATATATACACCACATCTTCTTTATCCATTCATCCATGATGGATGCTACCATGTCTTCAGTTCAGTTCAGTTCAGTAGCTCAGTTGTGTCCGATTCTTTGCAAGCCCATGAATTGTAGCACGCCAGGCCTCCCTGTCCATCACCAACTCCCAGAGTTCACTCAGACTCACGTCCATCGAGTCGGTGATGCCATCCAGCCATCTCATCCTCTGTCGTCCCCTTCTCCTCCTGCCCCCAATCCCTCCCAGCATCAGAGTCTTTTCCAGCGAGTCAACTCTTCACATGAGGTGGCCAAAGTACTGGAGTTTCAGTCTTGGCAACCATGAATAAGGCTGCTGTGAACACTGGGGTGCATGTATCTTTTCAGCAAAGTGTTTTTGTTTTTGTTTTCAGATATATATCCAGGAATGGGATTGCTGGATCATATGGTCATTCTAGTTTCAGTTTTTTGAGAAACTTCCATACTGTTCTCCATAATGGCTACACCAATTTACAATCTAAGCAACAGTGACAAAGGTTTCTTTTTCTCCATATCCTTGCCAACCTATGTTACTTGTGGATTTTTTGATGATAGCCATCCTGACAGGTATGAGATGATGTCTCATTGTGGTTTTAATTTGCATTTCCCTGGTGATTAATGATGTTGAACATCTTTTAATTTTACAACATGTATTTTCAAAATAAAAATTTCTCAGCCAATACTATTCTGTGTAACTGAAAATTATTCAAAATTAGCCTCAATTGATATGTCTGGAATCATTAAGGCAAGGTGATCTCTAAAGGTCTTTAATTCTATATCTTTAAGATCTTGGAATCTGTACCTTTCCTGCAAAAACTATAAGTTAAAAAAAAAAGAATTCTAGGCTTGTTACCAAACAGTGCAGTTACCCAAAAAGGTTCTGATGGTCCCTGTGCAATGAATGTCCTAATGCCTGTATGAAATTAAATTATGATTCTCACTAGGATTAAAGGGCCATGGGAATTTGGAAGTTTCTAGTTGTTGAAAGCAAAAATGTTTTTCCCTGCTAACATTGTAGCATGTCTAACAGAGGGTTAAAATGTGTTGCCTTTTGGCTACCAGTACCTGCTAACCCCCTTTACCATCACTTCTGTGGTTCTGCTGGAGTCAGTAGCGTTTCCTAAATTACAGAATTGGGACATCAAGAGGTCATTTTACCCATCCCCTGCTTCTGGGCAGGACAGTACTTAATTATCTCAGCTCACAAAGCTCTCTCTGAAACCAGTTGATGCATAGATGTAATCATTTGCCTTAGGGGAATACAGCACTATGTAGATAGATTGTTTTTGTTTATTTGTGTTTTTGGCAAATGAACATTTAAAAGTGAAATTCTCTCCCACTTGATTTTGTTCACAATGTGGTCTAAATTATATTCTGCTCTGCTTCTCATGCTGCAGGAGGTTTTTAATGCCGAACAGGATCACTGACAGCCATCTGTGCCTGGCCCCAGGCATGGGCTCTCCTAGGATATGTCTACACTCACCTGTTGGCACCACAGGTTTAGGCTGTTAATATCATTTGAACACTTTGCATTGAAAGAAACAGGAATAAAAAGGTAGTTTTCTGTCCTGTGGGACAGTCATTATTCTTACAACTTGCGGGGAAGTTCCTCCTTTCCAGCTTCTTCACTGTGGCTCTTGACACCATTCATGTCACATTATGTTGTTTTCTAATTTTTATTTTTAAAGATCTAACACTAACTTTTGATATAAATACTTAAAAGTTAGTTGTCTCTGATACTTTCTCTCCTTGTTTCCTATGAGGATGCTTATGAAGACATAGGAAGTAATGCAAATCACAAAACCAATCTCTAGCTTGCAAATAATTTTAAAACAAGAAACAGAACAGTCTCAATCACCTAAAAGAAAGTAGGTGGACTCTTTCTTCTTTCAAAGTGCACTTTCAGACTCAGAAATCTACCATCTATATCAGCAGATGAGGGGGCATCTCACCTCTGCATTGGTGAGTTGTAGGAGCTGGAGAGAAACTAACAGCATCTCCATCCCCTGGAGGAGCTTGTGAAAACTGAGGCATCTCAGACCCAGCCCAAACCTACTCAGTGAGAATCTACATTTGAACAAGATCTGCTAGGGGTGAACAGTGAACTCATCAAAGTTTGCCAGAGCACCCCTTGAAATGTTAAGACTCTTTCCCAACATGCAGTATTGAGAAAAGAACATGTTGAGAAAGATTATAGTTGTTGAAAATATAGGAATTTTAACCAAATATTAGACTTTTAACCAAATAGTAGTATGATAGTGTTCTACTTCAGTTCATGCTCATAATTTTCAAGTTAGGAGACCTGGTTTAAAAAGCATCTTTTTTTCTCTTTACCTGCAAGAGGGTTGCATAGAACATGAAAATAACCTTTTCTATTTAAAAAATTTCCATTTTAAATTTATGCATTTAATTAATACATGTAATTAATTTATGCATATTTTAACATATTAAGGGATTTCCTGGTGGCTCAGGTGTTAAAGAATCTATGTGCAATGCAGGAGACTTGGGTTCCACCGATGGGTCGGGAAGATCCCCTGGAGAAGGGAATAGTAATTGACTCCAGTATTCCTGGAGAATTCCATGGACAGAAGAGTCTGGCAGGCTACAGTCTATGGGGTCGCAAAGAGTCAGACACGACTGAGTACTAACATGAAACATATTAAATGATGTGAGACACTACATTGTGCTATAATTTGTAGTAGCAGACATCAGTCACTGATTCTGTCTTAACTTTCTATCTGAGCCCTCTGATCAGTTGTGAATATACTTAAAAATCAGAACATACAAAGTAATCTCAACTATTTAGGAGAGATTAAGAAAATATACCAATTGCTAATGATGATCTGCATTAGGATTCTGGATACGTTAATTTTTTCATTTTAATTTTTTGTATATCCCATTATTGTTATAATAAATATGCATTGTGTCTGTGTGGGCATGATCAGTCATGACCAACTCTGCAACCCCATACACTGTAGCCCACCAGGCTCCTCTGTCCATGGAATTTCCCAGGCAAAAATACTGGAGTGAGTTGTCATTTCCTTCTTCAGGGGATCTTCCTGACTCAGGGATTAAACCCTTGTCTCTTTTGTCTCTTGCATTGATAGGTGGATTCATTACCACTGAGCCACCTGGGACCTCCAAGTATATGTTATCCTTTAGTCAAATTATATTACTTAAAAATTAGCTCATGCAATTTCATTCATGCAAGAAGTTGAAAGTATGTAAAAAGAGCAGANTCAGGGGATCTTCCTGACTCAGGGATTAAACCCTTGTCTCTTTTGTCTCTTGCATTGATAGGTGGATTCATTACCACTGAGCCACCTGGGACCTCCAAGTATATGTTATCCTTTAGTCAAATTATATTACTTAAAAATTAGCTCATGCAATTTCATTCATGCAAGAAGTTGAAAGTATGTAAAAAGAGCAGAAAGGCTGGAAGAACACCAGAATATTATCTGTGTTCTTCTGTATTTTTAGTTTTCTATATAGAATATATTATTTCTTCTATAATGGCTGCTGCAACAGTTTTAATAAATGTCCAATAAGTAATTTTGAATGAATAAATAAGTGCATGGATGTAGAATTTATTCCTTCACTAATGTTAACTGTGAGGTATTTGCATTATGAGTTAGTATAGTATCACTCATAAAGATTGAATTATGATGTTAATTTGTACACATACAATCAAGTCAGGTTAGTGATAGAAAACTAATCTCCAGTGCCCACTTCCTATTTCTTTTCTCCTAACATTATGGCATTTTGTTAATGGCTTAACTAAACTTTCCCCAAATTTAGAAACATACTGTTTGAGACATAGTTCCTTAAAAAATATTTACATTTAAATTAATTAGCAATCCAAAATCTCTTTAGCATGTGATATAAGTGATAATGTTGATAGAATGATTGAATTTTGGCTGGTAGGTATATACTGAATTCAGAGTTTTTAAATATTTTCAGCTCTGGGATCCTTTATTGAAAGTATTCTTATTTTGAATATGAAAATTAAGTACACACAAGAAATTCCAGTTGTTTGTGGTTGGGGGAGTTCAATTTCCTTTCTACCTATTAATCAGGGTCCCTAGAAGCCTGGATTTGGGAAGCATTTGGATCACAGGGTTAAAGTAGAATATTTTCCCCCAGGATACAAAATGGTACACTAAAATTTTCTGATTACTTACCACATATATACCTACCATCTTTTGTGATCTTCTCTGAGCACTGAGAGTTTGTTGCTCATATTGCTAGTGAAGAAAGTTAGACACACCCAATGGACTACCCAAGTTGATACTTCCCTTGAGCACCAAAGCCAGGCTTTGATCCCAAGTTAAAAGAATGCAAACCTCAAGTACTTTCAATACAAGATGATGCTGTACACATTAACATAAACAGCCATTAAGTTAGTAGTTGTTAATAACTGGAGAGGCAGTATCCTGTTGTTTTAGTTAGTTAGAATAGGAAACAGGAGTCCAAAATGGTGGTGGCTAAAAGGCAACAAAGGGAGAAGCCCACCAAAATGGAAGAAAGGAAGGCCTGAGGACTGGACTGAGAACCTCAGGTGAAACAAACAGCCCTCCTGGCTAACCCAGTTTACATAGAGCAGGATCAGGGAGAGGAGAGAAAAAAACACACAAAAGAAAGAGCCAAAATTGAGCCACTCACCTCTTCTTTTGGGTCAGTCTTCCCTCACACCTTGAGGATGTATTTTCTTTGTTTGCCAAACAAAACTGAAATNATTTAGCAGATTTTCCAACAGGTTATGAAGGGGATCCCTCAGCACATTTTCCCTACTGCTTTTTTCTCCCATCCTTCAGCTCCTTTCTCCATCTATGCCACTGCTTACAAAGTATTGGGCAGGTCATCATCTTTCCATTTCTGAAAGTTGTGTTTGAAACTGTTTACCTGAGGTTGAGGCTCAAACCCACGTGGCAGGGACTCTGTGCCATGCTTAGTCACTCAGTCGTATGAGCCTGGCCAAAACCCATGGTGCCTGGTTTCAGGACCTAATGGAGCTCAGGTTCTTGATGTCTTATGGTAAAAAATTCAGTGATAGACACAGCAACAGGTAAGAGGTAGATTTGTTCAGATTTAGAGAGAAGCACAGTCCACAGAGTGTGTGATTTAACATGCTAATGAGTGGGAAGATCATTTCCCAAAATTAGAGAACCACCCATTTCTTGGTTTTTTGATAGTGCTTTGGAACAGTCCTGGAGCCTCTGGGTGTGTCATTCAGCTTTCAGACTGAGAATCAAGGTTTAGTTAAATTTGACTTGTCTGTCATCTTAGACTCACTTGCCCTTGGTTGATGTCATTCCTTCAAAAGTCCTGCCCTGTTCCCTTCACTCCTGTTTCATGCTCTATCCCTGAGCCCTTTCTAGACCCATTGTAGATGTTGCCTCTACAATCTTCTGGAGGGACAACCAGAAAATAGCTGGTCTTTGGGAGGGAAATACTGTATGATACCAAATCCCTCTAGATGGTCAGGCCTTCATCTTCCATGTTTCCTACAGCATGTTCAACACCAGCATCTCTCAGTGAACACTCTAGGGTGGGTGACAGGCACACGATGCCTGCTAGAAATCGTCTGTTGGTGGCATCTCTTCAAGAACAACTGGGCTTCCAGGGATAATATTTGCCACTTTGGGAATTAGCCCTGCAGGCCGTTTGGGCCCAAACCCTTACTATCCTTCTCCTAAAGTTACAAACATACTAGTGGATCAAATCTCCACTTCACTTTTATGGGACATCTGGTCTGTTGTCTCTTATCAATTTGCTCTTAAGCCACTTACTAACTCCTAAAATCAGGACCCTGCCCCCTTGTAGGCAGCACCACTCCATACCACTTATTACTAAAATACTCTTAATGACACAAATGGATGGATCATGGTGGAGAGTTCTGACAAAATGTGGTCCACTGGGAAAGGAAATGGCAAACCACTTCAGTATTCTTGCCTTGAGAACCCCATGATCAGTATGAAAAGGCAAAAATATAGGACACTGAAAGATGAACTCCCCAGGTGGGTGGTGACCAATACGCTACTGGAGATCAGTGAAGAAATAGCTCCAGAAAGAATGAAGAGACAGAGCCAAAGCAAAAACAACACCCAGTCGTGGATGAGACTGGTGATAGAAGCAAAGTCCAATGCTGTAAAGAGCAATATTGCACAGGAACCTGGAATGTTAGGTCCATGAATCAAGNATACGCTACTGGAGATCAGTGAAGAAATAGCTCCAGAAAGAATGAAGAGACAGAGCCAAAGCAAAAACAACACCCAGTCGTGGATGAGACTGGTGATAGAAGCAAAGTCCAATGCTGTAAAGAGCAATATTGCACAGGAACCTGGAATGTTAGGTCCATGAATCAAGGCAAATTGAAAGTGGTGAAACAGGAGATGGCAAGAGTGAACATTGACATTTGAGAAATCAGCAAACTAAAATGGATTGGAACCGGTGAATTTAACTCAGATAACCATTATATCCACTACTATGGGCAAGAATACCTTATAAGAAATGGAGTAGTCATCATAGTCAACAAAAGAGTCCAAAATGCTGTTCTTGGATTCAATCTCAAAAACGACAGAATGATCTCTGTTCATTTCCAAGGAAAACCATTCAATATCACAGTAATCCAAGTCTATGCCCAAACCAGTAATGCTGAAAAAGCTGAAGTTGAATGGTTCTATGAAGACTTACAAGAACTTCTAGAACTAACACCCAAAAAAGATGTTCCTTTCATTATAGGGGACTGGAATGCAAAAGTAGGAAGTCAAGAAACACTAGAGTAAAATGCAAATTGGGCCTGGGAGTACAGAATGAAGTAGGGCAAAGGGAAATAAAGTTTTGCTAAGAAAATGCACTGCTCATAGAAAACACCCTCTTCCAACAACACAAGAGAAGACTCTACACATGGACATCTCCAGATGGTCAACACCAAAATCAGATTGATTATATTCTTTGCAGCCAAAGATGGAGAAGCTCTATATAGTCAGAAAAAACAAGACCGGGAGCTGACTATGGCTCAGATCAGGAACTCCCTATTGCCAAACTCAGACTTAAATTGAAGAAGATAGGGAAAACCACCAGATAATTCAGTTATGACCTAAATCAAATCCCTTACGATTATACAGTGCAAGTAAGAGATAGATTCAAGGGATTAGATCTGATAGACAAAATCCCTGATGAACTATGGACACAGGTTTGTGACATTGTACAGGAGGCAGGGATCCAGACCATCCCCAAGAAAAAGAAATGCGAAAAAGCAAAAAAAGTTGTCTGAGGAGGCCTTACAAATAGCTATGAAAAGAAGAGAAGCAAAAAGCAAAGGAGAAAAAGAGAGATATATCCATTGGAATGGAGAGTTCCAAAGAATATCAAGGAGAGATAAAAAAGCCTTCCTCAGTGATCAGTGCAAAGAAATAGAGGAAAACAACAGAATGGGGAAGACTAGAGATCTCTTCAAGAAAATTAGAGATACCAAGGGAACATTTTATGCAAAGATGGGAACAATAAAGGACTGAAATGGTATGGACCTAATAGAAGCAAAAGATATTAAGAAGAGATGGCAAGAATACACAGAAGAACTATACAAAAAAGATCTTGATGACCCAGATAATCATGATGGTATGACCTACCTAGAGCCAGACATTCTGGAATGTGAAGTCAAGTAGGCCTTAAGAAGCATCACTATGGACAAAGCTAGTGGAGGTGATGGAGTTCCAGTTGAGCTGTTCCAATCCTAAAAGATGATGCTGTGACAATGCTGCCCTCAATATGCCAGCAAATTTGGAGAACTCAGCAGTGGCCACAGGACTGGAAAAGGTCAGTTTTCATCCCAATCCCAAAGAAAGGCAATGCCAAAGAATGCTCAAACTGCCACAAAATTGCACTGATCTCATGTACTAGGAAAATAATGCTCAAAATTCTCCAAGCCAGGTTTCAACGGTACGTGAACCATGAACTTCCAGATATTCAAGCTGGTTTTAGAAAAGGCAGAGGAACCAGGGATCAAATTGCCAACAGCTGCTGGATCTTTGAAAAAGCAAGAGAGTTCCAGAAAAACATCTATTTCTGCTTTCTTGACTATGCCAAAGCCTTTGACTGTGTGGATCACAATAAACTGTGGACAGTTCTGAGAGAGATGGGAATACCAGACCACCTGACCTACCTCTTGAAAAATCTGTATGCAGGTCAGGAAGCAACAGTTAGAACTGGACATGGAACAAGAGACTGATTCCAAATCTGTAAAGGAACATTTCAAGACTGTATATTGTAACCCTGCTTTTTTAGCTTATATGCAGAGTCCATCATGAGAAATGCTGGGCTGGATGAAGCAAGAGCTGGAATCAAAATTGCCAGGAGAAATATCAATAAGCTCAGATATGCAGATGACACAACCCTTATGGCAGAAAGCAAAGAACTAAAGAGCCTCTTAATAAAATTCAAAGAGGAGAGTGAAAAAGTTGGCTTAAAACTCAACATTCAGAAAACTAAGATCATGGCATCCAGTCCCATCACTTCATGGCAAATAAATGGGGAAACAGTGCAAACAGTGACAGACTTTATGCTTTTGGGCTTCATAATCACTGCAGATAGTGTCTGCAGCTATGAAATTAAAAGACACTTGATCCATGGAAGAAAACCTATGACCTCCTAGAGAGCAAATTAAAAAGTAGAAACATTATTTTGCCAACAAAGGTCCATCTAGTCAAAGCTATGATTTTTCTAATATTCAATTGTATATATGAGAGTTGGACTATAAAGAAAGCTGAGCACCGAGGAATTGATGTTTTTGAACTGTGGTGTTGGAGAATACTCTTGAGAGTCTCTTGGACTGCAAGGAGATCTAACCAGTCCATCCTAAAGGTAATCAGTCCTGAATATTCATTTGGAAGGACTCATGCTGAAGCTGAAACTCTAATACTTTGGCTACCTGATGCAAAGAACTGACTCATTTGAAAAGACCCTGATGATGGGAAAGATTGAAGGCAGGAAGAGAAGGGGATGACAGAGGGTGAGATGGCTGGATGGCATCACCAACCTAATGAACATGAGTTTGAGTAAACTCTGGGAGTTGGTGATGGCCAGGGAGGCCTGGCCTGCTGCAATCTATAGGATTGCAGAGTTGAACATGACCGAACAACTGAAGTGGACTGAACTAATGCCCCTAACAGTATCAGATAACCCACTCCTTTGTCATTACTTCTGTTATTACCTAAAGTCGGTCTATGAGAATGAGATGTTTATCTTTGGAGACACCCTAAGCTGTTCTTATGGAGGACTAGGGGAGGAAATCAGTGACTTACATTCCCTCAGAGAAATGAGGCTTGTGGCTATTCCACATGCTTCCCAGTCTCAGGGCACAGGTGTGGATTGCTTTACATCATGGTATGTATTCCTATCCATGGTGGACAAACCAACAATGAGTTAAGATTCAACCTCTTAATCCTACCCAGCACTAGTCATCCTGGGGACCTTGGGGATGCCCAACTCCATTCTGGGGTCCCAGGAGGTGGACCTGCACTGACCTGCTTCGACCTGCCTAGGGATATGGTCCTTGGGAGGTTGTCACACCTCAACCTGCTCAGGGATCTGGCAGCCCAGGGGTCCCAGGAGGTCAACCTGCCTCGACCTGCCTAGGGATCTGTGTCCTCTGATGGTTGTCACACCTTAACCTGCTTGGGGATCTGCTAATCTAGGGGTCCCAGGAGGTCGACATGCCTCAGCCTTCCCAGAGACCCAATTTTCAGGAGGCTGACATGCCTTGACCTGCCCAGGGATTTGATCTTCCTGGAGATCCCCTGGTAATCTTCCAGGAGACTGTCACCCCTTACATGCCTGGGGATCTGCACCTTGACCCACAGACTCCTGGCTCTCAGGTTACGATAGTACTGGGTAGGATAAGCTTCAGAAAGATTCACCCCTAAGGAAGTCCACCAATGGAAATAGAAGCCTATTACTTGTGGGACCGTCCTGGTCTCAGCAATAACTTGGGAGCCCAACAAGAATCACATTGTCTTTCTGGAAAGGCTAAAAGAGGCACTCCAAAAGTTTACCAATCTAGACTTATACTATTATGAGGTAATTTTAAAGGACAAATTCCTGACTCAGTGTGTATTACATATCAGGATATTTACAACAGCTCCAGCAGCAGGACCCTGCTGCCTCTTTAGATGAGATGGTGAGGTCAGCCACCAATACCTTTTATAACAGAGAACAGGAGAGGAAGGCCAAGTGCCAGGAAAGGGAGAAAGGAAAGAGACAAGACATGCTCAGATGCTGATGCCCTCCAGGAAAGCCCTATGGCAAAACCCAAGTCCTTAAAGGACAAGGCATGAGGCAAGTGCCTAATCTGTAGATAGGTAGGACATTGGCCCAAAGAATGTCCAAACTGTAACAAGTCTCCTAAAACAGCTTGCTACAAATTCCATCAATTGGGACAATAGGTAGCGCTCTGCCCTTGGGACCCAAGAGCCTCAAGGTCAAGTGCCAAACCTTCCCTCATGATGGTTCAGCAGGACTGAAGTGGCCTGCTCCAGCCAGTCCACCTGTCACAGATAACCATCACGAGGCTGGAGCCAAGGGTGCAACTGGATGTGGCAGGTAGGTCTGAGAATTTCTCTGTTGACACAGGGGCTACCTACTCTGTCCTGACCTCCTACTCCAGAGCCTTCTCCTCCCAAACCTGTACCATTTTTGGTCCCACAGGAAAATCAATTACAGAAAGATTCACCTGAGCATTTCTTTGTTGCTGGGATGGACAAATATTTTCCCACAAGTTTCTGGTGGTCCCTGAGTGTCCTACTCCCTTCCTGGGAAGACATCTTCCCCTGCCTTTGAAATCTTGTAGCTACTGCAGAACTGATAGAAGATACTTTAAAACTCTCTTTTGGGGGCAAATTAACTATTTTTACCAGCCACCTAGTGAAGCAACTGAATGGGAGAGGCCATTTATGGATATCTGATCAAAGGATCCTCAGGATGGAAAATCCAAGCCTGATTACATCCCCTTGTGAGGTTCTTAACCCAGCTACCCTCCTGCTCACCCCCGAGGGCTCTCTCCCCTTTCACTCTTGCCTAGAAACCTTGGATCACTGGACAAAACCCCAAGAGGGATTGTCAGAAGAACCTCTGACCAATCCTGAAGAAATCTGGTACACTGATGGAAGTAACTTTGTCTTGGAAGGAAAAAGAAGAGCCAAATATGCAGTAATCTCCAATTTGGGGACCATAAAGGCTAAACCTTTGCCACCAGTCAAGGTACCAGGGTACCACTCCTGGATTCACTACTTAAGAAGCCATGGAAGAAAACGAGAGGACACTCAATACACTGTCAACAAGCTACAATATGCAGTGCCAGTTCAACAAGGACATATAAAACTATACCCAACCACGGAAAATACCACTTACCCTTAGATGGACTCCATTATAAGGAATCTGAGGCTTGAGACTAGCAAGAGGGGGAGGCCCAATGCCCCTCTCTATCCCACTCGGCAAGAAGTAGCCAGAGAGACCTCAATGCCCCTACTCTCAAAGAACTGAGCCTCCTATCTCTTGAGGGGGAAATGTTAGGCAGTTAGAATAGGAAACATGAGTCCCAAATGGCAGTGGCTAAAAGACAGAGAAGGGAGAAGCCCACAAAAATGGAACAAAGGAAGGAGCCAAAATTGAGCAGCTCGCCTCTTCTTTTGGTCAGCCTGCCCTCAGACCCTGAGGATGTATTTTCCTTTGCTTGCTAAATAAAATTGAAGTGTAGCCAACCTGTAA
The DNA here is from genome assembly GCA_006410615.1 of Neotragus moschatus. Taxonomy (NCBI): domain Eukaryota; kingdom Metazoa; phylum Chordata; class Mammalia; order Artiodactyla; family Bovidae; genus Neotragus; species Neotragus moschatus. Next base: position 91,129 of record SJYA01000296.1, on the reverse strand, counting down.
CACTGGTCTGCCATTTAAACTGAGCTATAACTGAGCTATATTACTGGTCTGCTGTTTAAATTGAGCTGTAACCAAGCTGTAACTCTGGTCCACTGTTACAAATTTTTGCTGCAAGGAGACAGAATTGAGGAAATTACACACTCCTCCAATAGTGTGGAACCCCAAAATTCAATCTCTTAAATTAGACCACCTGGGATGAAATTCTGCCTATGCCACTCAGAATAGCCTTAGGCAGATTATCAGATTATTAGTCTCTGTTTCCTTGTCTATGGACATGTTTATCATACTGTTCACTTTTAGATTAGTTTGGAGTTTAAATAATCTTATATAAGAAAAGTACTCAGAACACAGCCTACCAATACTAAGTACTCATAAACTAGCTATTTAGAGTCCTTAGAGTAAGCCAAGAGTGGTACCAGGCATTTTATATGTACTGCTGCTGCTTCTGCTTAGTCCCTTCAATCAGGTCCAACTCTGTGTGATGCTATGGGCTGTAGACTTCCAAGCTCCTCTGACCATAGTATTCTCCAGACAAGAATACTGGAGTGGTTGCCATTCCCTGCTTCAGGGGATCTTCCCAACCAGGGATTTGAACCCAGATCTCCTGAACTGTGCACAGATTCTTTAGGCAAGAGTGCTAGAGTGGGTTGCCATGCCTTCCTTCAGGGGATCTTCCCAACCCAGGGATGGGATCCAGGCCTCCTGCATTGCAGGCAGATTCTTTACCACTGAGCCACCAGAGAAACCCCTTATATGTACTATTCATATTTAATCTTAACCACAAAATGATAATGTATGTTTTTTGAATTCTAATTTTAGGAAAGAAAAAACTAAAACTCAATGATTATAAGAACTCAGTAAGGATAAGTCATGATTATGGAATTTTAGTCCAAATATCTCTAACTCTAAAGCCAATGCTCTGAAGTATCTTTTGTTTTTTTAATCAATGATAACTGGATTTTTAAAATGGTAAAATTTCTCAAATTAGCAGTAACAATAATTCCTAGATTCATTTAATCTATTCCTCTAATGATCTTAAAGTATATGGCTTATGAGAGATGAGATATGTTAATATTATAATTTTGTATGACACCAGAAAGTTATTAAATACATGCTTATGCAGAAAATATTTGCAGTAACATTTATATTGGGCTTCCCAGGTGGCTCAGTGGTGAAGAATTCACCTGCCAAGCAGGAGATGTGAGATTAATCCCTGGGTCAGCAAGATCCCTGGAGAAGAAAAACAACTCCAGTATTATTGCAACCCAGTCCAGTATTATTGGCTGGGAAATCCCATGGACAGAGGAGCCTGATGGGCTACAGTCCATAGGGCTGCAAAAGAGTTGGACTCAACTCAGTTACTCAACAACAATAACAACAGCATCCATATTAATACCAAAATAATGAAAAAAGAATATGTCAGAATGTAAACCTCATTGTAGAGTGTGTTCTGTCTTCCTGGAGATCAGTTTTTCTATTTTGTATTTCATAGTCCTTAGAGAGTTTCATAGTTTTATTTGCTTCTTTTCTCCTAGTGCATTACATAAAATACCTAGTAATATATAGAGTAGCCAATTCCCCATAGTATTTCACCCCATATCACTGAAATTGATCTTTATTTTCCTTTGATGGCAAAGTTATCAGAATACTCCCCACAGAGTTCACTTCTGCAAAGTGTTAATTTCCATTACTCTTTAATTTAAATAAGGAATAAGGATGGAAGAAACAGTTCAGAAGGCAGTGTGTATTCTTATGATCAGCAATTATGAAATTAAAATTAAAATGTAAAAGCTTATTGGAATTGGAAATGGCAAATTGTACCCTAATAATTAGCAATTTGTCAACTTCAAAATAATTTATTAGAGCCTTGAATGAATATCCTATGAGTGACTGTTAAATGACATATTTTTAAGTAAGTCAATGAACTGAGTCTAGTTTCGATTCACTAATTGCAAACCTAAAAAAATTAGATATTATTCCTATCTTCTCCTGAAACTTGCTACTATTTAGCAAAGTGACCAAACTTTAATGGAGAAAACAACTGGCCTACTCTTTCACCAAAGAAGTTGTCTTTTTCGTTTGGGATTGAGGCATGTTTCCCTTATTGCAAAGGGCAGTTCATATTGAGGCTGTCATTTATATTGATGTTCTTTTTTCAAAATGACACCTCCATATAATTTTTTTCTATAGAAAAATTGGACTTCAGTGTTCAGGGTCATTGGTAAGAGATCTTTCACTGATTCAAAATTCATTTAAAATTTTAGGAAGAGGGGGGAAAACAGAACAAAAACTCCCCAAGAGGAGTAATATGTACCTTACTTGGAAACCCTAGTGCATTTTATGTGGGGCTTATATACCAAATAGAAGACAAGTATTTTTCCTTTGCCAGTTTAATAACAACACATGGGAATTTCTATCTTAGAATTTTGTGAAAACTTACAATTATCATAAGACTGAATGTGGTTTGTTTGCTCCCCACAAAAGCAGAGATGATTTTTATTGACCAATCTTTGATCCAAGAGATTAAAGAAAGTACTGCCTGAGCAGTGAGAAGGATAACACCACAGAGGTCAATAAGGTTTACTGCTATTGGAAATGAAAGTGAATCATTCCATTGGGAGATGGGGTAATTTAGCATTCTTACTGGGAATTCAAGACTCTTTCCTTTCTCCCGTTTTTTGGAAAAAATATTCAACTTATGAATAGGTCTCTCCATGACTTAATAACACAGCCACACATGAGGTCATTTGGAGGGCACTAGATTCACCAACATAATTCTGCACAAGGCTTTTTAGCCCAAATGGCCTAGCTGTCACATTCTCACACCCTTGATTGAAATGTCCCTAGTAGACTTTTGGAATGCAGTCGGAAGGCTTAGTGACTCAATATTTTCACGGTGAATACATTTCCAATCTCATAGAAAGTTGCCACTAACTACTGCAGAGGTTATATCTCTTTCAGTTTTCCTCTGAAAGACGGTGAATGGAGTAAAATTCAAGTTTAGCTCAGTTTTGAGAAAACAGGATATCAAAAATCTACACTGCATTTATTTGCCATTATAATACGATTCTGTTCAAGGCAAAACTATTGAGCCTACCATCTTTGAACTGATGGTCTATAAAATAGTCACCTTTTTTTCCTATTGCAGTAAATAGAAAGATAATTTTTTCCCCTTTCTTTTCACTATGAGCTACAGAATAAAGGTTGGAAGTATAACATCTGGTATGATTGTGACTGGTGGTAATATTGAAATGCCATTGTCTATAGAATATTCACCAAGATTCCTGAGGCCTGAGAAAATGTTGACATTATGCTTCTTTATTTCTTTGAAATATTGCCAAAGAAATTTTATTTAATTATTGAATTATCCAATTGTATCTTTCTTCTGATTTGCTAAAGGTGTATTTAAAGCTCTGGACAATTTATTTTAAATTTTGACCAATTATTTTTAATAGTGCTCTTATTTAAAAATGTCCTTATTCTCTATAAATGTTATTGGATATAAGACAGGTCTCTCATAGTGATATAAGTAATTTGCCACCCAGAGCTATCCAGTTCACGTCCATTTAGTTTCTAAAACTGATTTAACATTGGGTTACACTGACAAAGTTAAAATTTACAATCAAAACTACTCTCAACTTCCTCTCATTTCAAAGCAACTGTCCTTTTTGCCATCCTTAGCAGGAGCACACAACTAGATTCTACATCCTCTGCCCATCCCTTATGAGATTATTCCATTCCAGTCTAAAATATTCACTTTGCTATACTGCTGGAACTAACATAATATTGCACATCACCTATACTACAATAAAAATTTTTCAAAGTTTTTTTTTGATGTTGTTTTTATTAATAAGGAGCATAATTCTCTTTTTCTTGGGGGAAAATAACATTTATTAATATTAACTGTAAGTTTACATGGTATGATATAATTTTCCCCCACTTTTGCTAGCATACCATTTTTGCTAGACTCATTTGTCTAGATTCTCCTGATACTGTTCAGAAAACTGCTCTTGGCCATACGAAATGGTATTCAAGTGGATGGAAATAGTGCATGCTTGTTTTAAAGCATTCATTTTGGTTATTAGTAAGAATCTGTGCAATGACAAAGACTACTTCTTTAAATGCTATTAACATTAGATTTTGACCAATGTCTTATAATTAAAAGGAAATAATAAGTGATTCAGGAGACTGATTTTTTTTTTTTCTAAACTAAGCATTGATTTATCCTTAACCTGTGGCAAATTAATCAGTTTGAACCAGGTATACATAACGTAGAAAGAACCTTTACTTTGAAGAGAGACTCATGTGATATTTTACTGAAAATCACAAAAGATTTATCATTCTTAAACTGGGCAAATTTTGCTTCTGTCATTAGTGTGGAATCATATTGCTTTTAGGCTGAAGTACCTAGTAGTTCTATCTAGCTAAGTGGTCTGGGCTCAAATCAATTACTGTTGCATGCCTGATCATGCAGTTGCAGTTGCATGCAGTAAGCAGTAGTATGGAGTCAATCTTAGTGCTATAGGCCCCGTTGAGTTCCTGTATGCCGAAGTGTCGTGCGTGTGAATGTACTTACGATACTTAAAATTATAACAGCAATGATATATTTTTAGAAGTGCGTGAGTTCCTGTATTGGAAGTACACTAAGTCACTTCAGTCGTGTCCAACTCTGTGCGACCCCATAGACGGCAGCCCAGCAGGCCCCCCCATCCCTGGGATTCTCCAGGCAAGAACACTGGAGTGGGTTGCCATTTCCTTCTCCAATGCATGAAAGTGAAAAGTGAAAGTGAAGTCACTCAGTCGAGTCTGACACTTCGCGACCCCATGGACTGCAGCCCACCAGGCTCCTCCATCCATGAGATTTTCCAGGCAAGAGTCCTGGAGTGGGGTGCCATTGCCTTCTCTGATGCAAAGTATGGTACTTACAATAGTTAAAATCATAACAGCAATGAAACTGAACTGTTAGTTCAGCTCAGTTGCTCAGTTGTGTCTGACTTTGCGACCCCATGGACTATAGCACGCCAGGCTTCCCTGTCCATCACCAACTCCTGGAGGTTGCTCAAACTCATGTCCATCGAGTCAGTGATGCCATCCAACCATCTCATCCTCTGTCATCCCCTTTTCCTCTTGCCTTCTACCTTTCCCAGCAACAGGGTCTTTTCTAATGAGTCAGTTCCTCACATCCAGTGGCCAAAATATCGGAGTTTCAGCTTCAGCATCAGTCCTTGATTTGATTATTTAGGGTTGATTTCCTTTAGGATTGACTGGTTTGATCTCCTTGCAGTCTAAGGAACTCTCAAGAGTCTTCTCCAACACCACATTTCAAAAGCATCAATTCTTTGGCACTCAGCTTTCTTTATAGTCCAACTCTCACATCCATACATGACAACAGGAAAAACCGGTCTAACTTTGACTAGATGCACCTTTGTCAGCAAAGTAATGCCTCGGCTTTTTAATATGCTGTCTAAGTTGGTCATAGCTTTTCTTCCAAGGAACAAGCATCTTTTAATTTCGAACCTGCAGTCACCATCTGCAGTGATTCTGGAGCCCAAGAAAATAAGATCTCTTGATATTTCCATTGTTTCCCCATCTATTTGCCATGAAGTGATGGGACCAGATGTCATGATCTTAGTTTTTTGAATGTTGAGTTTTAATCCAGCTTTTTCCCTCTCCTCTTTCACTTTCATCAAGAGATTCTTTAGTTCTTTGCTTTCTGCCATAAGGGTGGTATCATCTGCATATCTGAGGTTATTGATATTTCTCCTGGAAATCTTGATTCTAGCTTGTGCTTCATCCAGCCCAGCGTTTCTCATGATGTACTCTTCATATAAGTTCAATAAGCAGGGGGACAATATACAGCCTTGATGTACTCCTTTGCCAATTTGGAACCAGTCCATTGTTCCATGTTGAATTTTACCTGTTGCTTCTTGATCTAAATACAGATTTCTCAGGAGGCAGGTAGGGGGGTCTGGAATTCCTATCTGTTTTAGAATTTTCCATAGTTTGTTGTGATCTACACAGCCAAAGATATTAGAGTAATCAATGAAGCAGCAGAAGATGTCTTTCTGGAATTCTCTTTCTTTTTGTATGATCCAATGGATGTTGGCAATTTGATCTCTGGTTCCTCTGCCTTTGCTAAATCCAGCTTGATGTTCTCCATTCACATACTGTTGAAGTCTAGTTTGGAGAATTTTGAGCATTACTTTGCTAGCTTGTCAGATGAGTGCAATTGTGCAATAATTTGAACATTCTTTGGTGTTACCTTTCTTTGGGATTGTAATGAAAACAGACCAGTGATAATTGGTCCAACCAAACGCAGCAATGATAATTAGCTAATATTTATTGATTCCATCCCTAGACCATCCCCAAGAAAAATAAACGCAAAAAAGCAAAACGGCTGTCAGAGGAGGCCTTACAAATAGTTGTGAAAAGAAGAAAAGTGAAAAGCAAAGGAGAAAAGGAAAGATATACTCATTTGAATGCTGAGTTCCAAAGAATAGCAAGGAGAGATAAAAAAAGCCTTCCTCAGTGATCAGTGCAAAGAAATAGAGGAAAACAATAGAATGGGAAAGACTAGAGATCTCATCAAGAAACCTAGAGATACCAAGGCAATATTTCATGCAAAGATGGGCTTGATAAAGGACAGAAATGGTATGGACTTAGCGGAAGCAGAAGATATTAAGAAGAGGTGGCAAGAATACACAGAAGAACTGTCCAAAAAAGATCTTCACCACCCAGATAATCACGATGGTGTGATCACTCACCTAGAGCCAGACATCCTGGAGTGTGAAGTCAAGTGGGCCTTAGGAAGCATCACTATGGACAAAGCTAGTGGAGGTGATGGAGTTCCAGTTGAGCTATTTCAAATCCTAAAAGATGATGCTATAAAGTGTTGCACTCAATATGCAAGCAGATTTGGAAAACTCAGCAGTGCCCACAGGACTGGAAAAGGTCAGTTTTCATCCCAATCCCAAAGAAAGGCAATGGCAAAGAATGCTCAAACTACCACACAATTGCACTCATCTCACACACTAGTAAAATAATGCTGAACATTCTCCAAACCAGGCTTCAGCATTATATGAACCATGAACTTCCAGATGTTCAAGTTGGTTTTACAAAAGGCAGAGGAACCAGAGATCAAATTGTCAACATCTACTGGATCATTGAAAAAGCAAGAGAGTTTGAGAAAAACATCTATTTCTGCTTTATTGACTATGCCAAAGCCTTTGACTCTGTGGATCACAATAAACTGTGGAAAATTCTGAGAGATGAGAATACCAGACCACCTGACCTGTCTCCTGAGAAATCTGTATGCAGATCAAGAAGCAACAGTTAGAACTGGACATGGAACAACAGATTGGTCCAAATCAGGAAAGGAGTACATCAAGGCTGTATATTGTCACCCTGCTTATTTAACTTATATGCAGAGTACATCATGAGAAATGCTTGATACCATCCTTATGGCCAAAAGCAAAGAAGAACTAAAGAGGCTCATGATGAAAGTGAAAGAGAGTGAAAAAATTGGCTTAACCTCAGCATTTAGAAAACAAAAGTCATGGCATCCAGTTCCATCACTTTATGGGAAATAGATGGGGAAACAGTGGAATCAGTGACCAGCTTTATTTTGGGGGGCTCCAAAATCACTGCAGATGGTTACTGCAGTCATGAAATTAAAAGACATTTATTCCTTGGAAGGAAAGTTATGATCAACCTAGAGAGCATATTCAAAAGCAGAGACATTATTTTGCCAACTAAGATCCATCTAGTCAAGGCTATGGTTTTTCCAGTGGTCATATATGGATGTGAGAGTTGAATTATCAAGAAAACTGATCACTGAAGAATTGATACTTTTGAACTGTGGTGTTGGAGAAGACTCTTGAGAGTCCCTTGGACTGCAAGGAGATCTAACCAGTCCATCTTAAAGGAGTTCAGTCCTGAGTATTTATTGGAAGGACTGATGCTGAAGCTGAAACTCCAATACTTTGGCCACCTGATGCAAAGAGCTGACTCATTTGAAAAGATCCTGATACTGGGAAAAATTGAAGGCAGGTGGAGATGGGGATGACAGAAGTTGAGATGGTTGGATGGTATCACTGACTCAATGGGTTTGAGTTTGAATAAACTCCTGGAGTAGGTGATGGCCAGGGAAGTCTGGCGTGCTGCAGTCCATGGGGTTTCAAAACATCAGACACAACTGAGCAACTGAACTGAACTGATTGACTTCATATTGTATATCAGACATTGCACCTCATATGTACCATGTCATTTGCTCCTTAAGATCAGCTTGTGGGGAAAGTACTGCTATGGACTGAATATTTGTGATTCCCAAAGTTCATGTGTCGAAATAGAATCCCCAATGTGATGGTATTTGGCGACCAGGCTCTTAGGAGATAATTACACCATGAGGGTGGCTGTTTTTGTTGTTCAGGTCCTAAGTTTTGTCCGACTCTGTGACCTCATGAACTCCAGCATGCCAGGTTCCCCAGTCCTTAACTATCCCTCAGTTTGCTCGAATTCATGTCCTTTGAGCCAGTGATGCTATCTACCTGTCTCATCCTCTGAAGATGATGGAGACCTCATGAATAGTATTAGTCCACTTATATGAAGAGGCTAAAAAGATAGTTTGCCCTCTTATATGAGGAGACCAAGGAAAGTTGACAATCTGAAACCCAGAAGAAGGCCCTCACTAGAATTTATAATATGCTGACACCTGGAACATGTGCTTCTGGGTTCTGGAACAATGAGAAATAAATCTTTGCTGTTTAAGCCACCCAGTCTATGGTTATTTATTATAGCAGCCCAAACTGAGTAAGACAAGAATAAATATCATTTCTATTTAAGGTTTGAGGACACCAGATAATACTAAACATGCACAGAATTGGGGTTTAAATTCTGATCTGAATAGCTCTAGATTCTACCTTAAAAACCATTTTGTTTTGACATTTATCTATTTCTCCCTTGATTTTTGTATATTCACAGAGCATATACAATTGCGTATAATCTCTACTGACCTCTCAGAACTACATTTTGATCACCAAATTTCTTGGAGTTGGTCTTTGCCAGACAATATACCTACAAGCTTATTAGGACTACTTCTAAATAGTTGATATGGGGTGGGAGGTGGGGGGGGGTTCAAGATTGGGAACTCATGTACACCTGAGATGGGAAAAAAAAAAAAAAAGACTACTTCTAAATAATAATTGTTAAATGTCTGTTACCACTACTTTTTCCTCACAGGGCCATTCTTTTCCATCTCTTATAGTGACTAAGCTTTGGGACTTTACAACACACAGTGCATGTGTGGGTGCTCAGTGGCTTCAATCATATCCAGTGGTCTGTGACCCTATGGACTGTAGTCCGCCAGGCTCCTTTGTCCATAGAATTCTCCAGGCAAGAATACTGGAGTGGGTTGCCATGCCTTCCTCCATTGGATCTCCCTGACTTGGAATCGAACCTGTGAGTCTCTAATCTCTTTCACTGTAGGCAGATTCTTTACCCACTGAGTCTCCTGGGAATCCCCAATCAGACAGACCTAGGTTCAAATCCTTGCTCTACTACTTACAAGTTGCTAGGCCATTAATGCTAGACAATCTTGGGCAAGTAACTTAATATCTTTCCTCAATTAAGATGGTTGGAAATAGAGCTAATGCTGCTTACCTAGTAGATCTATTATTAAGATTAGATGAAATAGGTGTAAACATGCTGATCATACAGTTTGGGGCACTTAACAAATATCAATTGTCTTAATTTTTATTGTAATGAAATATAGAGATAAGACTAAGTCTTTGACATAATCATTGAGATTATGGGGTCAGTGGGCATGGTTTGTACATCTGAAGACTCACAGAAGTCATTAAGTGAAAGGAGCAATAATTTGTCTCTGGCTACTGAAACTGCTAAGGAGGAAGTCCTGGTCCTGCCTCCTTTTCATTCTACAAACCAGCTTTGCACATTAGCTGTTAATAAGAACAGTGTTCTACTACAGAGGACCCCAGCTCAGTTCCAATTGTTTGATTTCTTTGCATCACCATAGGAAAATTCTACTAGTTTATAGAAGACTTAAAGTGTTTTGAAGATTTGCTTGTTCTGTATCTATTTTCACTCTGTTTAAAATAAACACTCCACATCATTAAATGGGAAATGGCGATTATATTCCTTGACTCATTTCCCTTAGGGGATTTTTTTCTAAGGACTAAAAAATTCAGCCTTGATCTCAGCATGCATATCTACGATCTCTGTCATGTTATAGTTTAACTCCATAATTATGGTTTGAACTAGATATTTCTCAACTTTGGCATTTTACAAAGCAAAACCAAAAAAGTGAGTTTTTTTTTTTTAAGCGAGCAATTTCAGTGTTTTCAAGAATAGAGAATAGAAGGAACTTTTTGATGTGAACATGAAAACTTTCCCTATTTAGAAGATTCAGGCCAATTTCTGAATTTTACTATCTCAAAGAACTATTTACAGTTACTTTCCTGAAATAAGCAACTTCAAAAATAAAAAATAGATTTATAGTCAGTTGATGTCCTTTTAAAGCTTTTCTTCTCTTTTCTCCAAGGTTTGATCTTACAATTATTGTTTGAGTACAGGAGATATACAAATAAGTTTTAAAGTTTTGCATTAAAATGTAAAAAGCAAGAATAATATACTGCATATAACTTCAAATTTCTCTAATCTTTTCTATAGTTCAGTACAGGTAGGAATCATTTAGGTGATATTATTCTTCAATTTCTACAACTGCTGAGAAGAAATTGCTTTTCAGGGAGAATTTATGCTTTTCTAAAAAGTTCATATAGATCCTTTATAGAGTTAGACCTTCCATTGTTGAATATCATTTGGATGATCCCGGGAGTATATTGTACTTATTTTATCTGCTTCTGAATCTAACTTGAATCTACTTGTGGTTAAACTTCAGTTTACAAATATAATATTATTCTATTAGTGATGAAATTTTATATGGGTTTGGGCTTCCCTTATGGCTCAAATGGTAAAGCGTCTGCCTACAATGAGGAAGACCTGGGTTCAATTCCTGGGTCAGGAAGACCTCCTGGAGAAGGAAATGGCAACCCACTCCAGCATTCTTGCCTGGAAAATTCCATTGACAGAGGAGCCTGGTAGGCTACAGTCCATGGGGTTGCAAAGAGTCGAACACGACTGAGCGACTTCACTTCCTTTCTTTCCCTTTGGCTGATAAACAGTCTGAGAAATGGGAATATTATTAAAATTCTTATAGCTAGATTAAGAAAAAACATTTTTAAGCTCATGGAGAATCAAGTTTTTCTATTGAATGCAATGTAATTTTCACAATAATTATTTAAAATTAGCATTGACGTCTCAGGTTGAGGGCACTCTCCTCCGCAATACTCACGTCGCTTTGGACACCAGCCATACACTCTAGAGTGTACAGGTTACCTTTGCTTCTGAACAACTGGCTAAATAATAAAGGGTTCCCACCACCCCTCAGCATTAATAATTCATGGAATTCAGGAAAGTCCTATACTTATGATTATACTTTAATTAAAAAGGATACATATAAACCAAAGGAAGAGATACATAGGGAGATGTCTGGAAAAATCAGAGATGTGAAGCCTCTGTGTCCCCAGGACCCTTCAGTCTCCCAGTAAATCTGTATCACTAGCTAAGATGCTCACCCAAGCTTTATTATCATCTAGAGTTTTTATTAGAATTTTATTAGGTAGACATGGCTGACTGAATCATTGGTTACTTGGTTAAATTCAGTCTCCAGCCCTAGCCCCTCCCTGAGGGGTAGGCTAGTAATTGGGGCTCAGTCCCAACCTTTTACTCATCTGGCTAGTCCTTCTGGTAAAACCAACTCCCATCTTGAAACTATCTAGGAGCCCGTCATGAAAGTCACTTCATTAGCATAAACGTGTGTCCTTTGAGATGCTTGCAGTGAATAACAAAGACTCTCCTATCAATGGGAAATTTTAAAGATTTAGGATCCCTCTCTCAGGTAAAAGGAAATAGAGAAAGACCAAATTTTTTATTATATAACATTAAAGTTTTAGAGATTGTGGGTTTGTGTACTTACTATATACTATATATATATATATATATTTATATATCTCTTATATGTGTATGTCATCCAATTCTTAAAGACACTGTGAAGAATTGAAGAATCTTAGTTGAGTAAATCAAACACGACTTGCTTAACTCTAGCTCGTGCTGTCCCAAGATGTGAGTATTCTTTTACCACTCCTCTGTGAATCTGTATCTTATCATTTTCTCAACAATCTCTTCCAAGAAGCCCTTCTTCTTTAGTGCACTTTGTGCTGTGGTTTTATTTTTTACAATTCTACTTTTATAGTGAAATGTACCAGTATATGTGTATTATCATTTAGTGGCTTATTCTTTCCGGTAGATGCTGGGTTCTTGACAACCAAAAAAGGAAAGAAATTGGGACACATAGAATTAAAATGGGTTGGGCATAAAGGAAGATTCCAGATACAGGAGGGTTTTGATCCCCAGAAAGTACCAAATAACCTATGTTTTCGTTTTTTATACAAATTCTAGTAGAATGAGGTTCTGCCCATATCTGGCACCGGTCATGGTTCTTAGATGCACTAGTATCCAAGATAAGTGAGCTCCCAGGGACAATGCATTTTTAGAGAGAGGAGAGAGAGAGCAAGAAAACACAAGCACGTGAACAAGATTTTGATGGGTGATGGGTGATGATAAGAGTGGAAGAACACGTGGGCCAGGGAAGTGGCTTCAGTTTGGCTGGTCTTCTCTGAGAATGTGGTATATTGAACAGAATGATAAGAAGAAGTTAGTCCCACAGTGACCTGGGGCAGAGTGCTCCAGGCAGAGGAAATAGTAGATGCAAATATTCTAAGACCAGACTGCACTCTGAGTAGTTGAGGAACAAAAAAGCATAGAGTAACTTTCAGAAAGTTAGGGAGAGATAAATGTTAAATGAAATCACAGAAGGTAGAAGCCAGGGCCATGGTAAGGGATAGATTTTATTCTGAGTTTACTGTAAAATCTAAAAACTACAAAAGTATAAGAAAAAATAACCCATAGCACAATGAAAATACTAAGCATATACAAAATTTCAACTCATTTCTCTTCAGTACTTTTTTTAAATTGGGTATATAGAAGTACATAAAAAAGCAAAGATTGAGGGTATAGATATAGTTTCATGACTTGCCTTTTTTATTCACCCACCAATATACTATGGGCACTTTCTCAAGTCAGTGCATACTACTTTACAGTGTGATATTAATGGCAGCACAAATTCCTTTATATGGATGTGCTGTGTTTATTCAGTCTACTATTTTTGAACATTCATTTTCTTATCTTCTTTTTCTCCCTTGCTGCAGGGATTATTCGGATACTTAAAAGATTTTACATATTTCTGATTATTTGCTCTGATTAAATTCATAAAATGGAATTATTAGGTCAAATAGTATAAACACTTATAGGGCTTTCAATGTATAAATTTCCTCTGAAATTGAAAGTGTTAGTTAGTCATGTCTAACTTTTTGCCACCTCATGGACTATAGCCTGCCAGATTCCTCTGTCCATGGGAGTTTTCAGGCAAGAATACTGGAATGGGTGGCCATTCCCTCCTCCAGAGGATCTTCCCAACTCAGGAGTCAAACCTGGGTCTCCTGCATTGCAGGTAGACCTCTTTACATAGATTCTTTACAGTTTCCTCTAAAACGTAACAATTTGCACTCCAAGTCAATGGTTGAACTTTCTGACTCACTATACCTTCATTTGAAAAAGCACTTAAACTTTGAAAGGTAAAATGCATACCTTGAAGTTTGTTGTTTTTTTTACTTACTATGTTTAACAAGATTAGTGTCAGTCAGTTCAGTTGCTCAGTCGTGTCCGACTCTTTGCGACCCCATGAATTGCAGCACGCCAGGCCTNTAGCATGTGAGATGAGTGCAATTGTGCAGTAGTTTGAGCATTGTTTGGCATTGCTTTTCTTTGGGATTGGAATGAAAACTGACCTTTTCCAGTCCTTTGGCCACTGTTGAGTTTTCCAAACTTGCTGGCATATTGAGTGCAGCATTTTCACAGCATCATCTTTCAGGATCCGAAATGCAGTACTTGGATGCAATCTCTGTTCGTTTCCAAGATTAGTGTATTTTCCACGTATTTATTGACATTTTAATTTTTTGCGTAAATTGAAATGGTACATTTTTCACAAAACTTTTCTTGATTCACTAGGTGAAAGTTTTTCATCCTCTTCTGAACTTCCAGAGCATTTTATTTTTGCCTTATGGATTTAGAGTCTTTCTTGTATTGTAGCATTATATAATAAATTTCCTAGTTTTCCTCACAGATGTGAGATTAGAATCTTTGTTTCTTTTCGTGGATGTGTTACAAGGTAACTCATAAAGCAAGTACTTAGATGTATTTGTTGAGTCAGTAACTGATCCCCATATTTAGTTTGTCTGACCCTGTTAGAGCAGCTTATCTTGATTGGGGTGTTATTTTGATACATATTCTTAAAGATAGTTTTCAAATAAAGTGTCAGTTTTTGAAATGGTGCTGTGTTGATGAGTTTAATTTGCGAAAGTCTAGTTTGCTTCATCATGAATTATATATTGTCATATTTCTTCCACGTTTGCAATTATCATTGTGCACTTGATTCTACTCCAATCACAGATGTTCATCAAATGCAGTAGTACTTGAGTTACTGGCTTAGTTTAGTTAGACACTTTAAAGCTTACTATGTGTAAGAATCATAAGGAGGCCTTTCTTGTTCAAACAGACGAATGGTCTCTGCCCTCAGAGTTTCTGATTCTATAGACCTGAGGTGGGGGCCCAAGAATTTGCATTTCTAACATGTTGCCAGGTGATGCCGATGCTGCTGGCCTTCAGAGAACATTTTGAGACCCACTAGTCTAAATGATATTCAGCACACTTAGTGTCCCCTTGAAAGGAAAGAGCAGCTGCTTCTTTTGCATAATTTTTCTTATGAAGTATGTCCTAACAGAGGACACAGAAATAGACTTTAAGAAGAAGAGAATTTTGCCTAGAGCTTTGGAAAGTGAACTGTCTTAGTGCCTTGCATTTTCTCTTGCTGGGAAATCCTCCTGTTGAGAGGGCCACCACAGTTACCATTTTATAACTTGTTCTACTTTAAAGAACCAAGTGAGTTCAGAAGAGAGAAGAGAGAACAGTGAGAAAGGACACCTATGAGGAACACGGGAGGGGGCTGCAGGTGTGATCAAATGAATTCCATCAAATCACCAACTCTCCCAACCCCCCAAATACAGAAGTTGATGTGTTGGCTCTACCTAAGGCTGTCTCAGAAGGGAAATGTCATGAAAGTATAAGCTGCTGCTTAGGGCAGCACAAGTCCCGTGGGGGCATCAACTTCAACAAAATTGTTAAAACGTGTGCCAGCTTCAAGTTGGCAATTTCAAGTTCACTTCAGTATCGTCAATGACGCACCTTCACACAGTAAGCACGGTAGAGACAAAGAGGTGCCTTGCAACTGCCGGCGAGAGAAAAGAGTCCTCTGAGATGAAATGTTAACATAAGAAGTGGAAATGGTTTGTCATAGTTGCAAGCTGGCTCTTTGGGGTTCACTTTCCTATAGTGAGTGAACTGTAGTGTGGTCCCCTCGCAAAAGAGTCTCAATAAAATTAGAACGTTTAAAAAAGGGCAGAGAGAGAGAGGCTAGAGAGAGAAGGAGAGAGAGTTCTTTCTTTTGTGTGTATGTGATAAGAAGCTTAACAAAAGTGGAAAAATGCTTTATGTGGATGTGAGTTTTCATGGCAGTCTCAAGCCGACACTCAGTTGCCTTTATTATAGACTAAGCTACTTTAGCAAGCAAAGGATAATGGAGAGACAGAATGCTGGAAACAACAGTCAGGTGGGAAGGGACAGTGGAGACACCTTTGACAGGAAATGTGTAACTAAAGGGACAATATACATTTTTTGTATATGTTTTTCATGCACTCTATGACTTATAAGAAAGAAAAAGAATGTGAGAGTTTCTCTCTGAATCTTTGAAGCTCTTTTGAAATGTGATTTAATAGCATATTACATTTTACATATAAGGTGATATTTCATGTTTAGGGGCCAATGATATTCTATAAGAGAAAAGCATATCTGGAATGTGTTGAAATATGAGTCATTTTATAAAGTTTGTTTCCAATATGTTAAGTGGAAAAACAGGAGAAATGTGTTCATCAGAAAATAAAACAAAAAGGGAGGGGGTTTATGTGTAGTGGATTCAAGTTGCTGTATAGAAGAAATCAACACAGTTCANATATCTGGAATGTGTTGAAATATGAGTCATTTTATAAAGTTTGTTTCCAATATGTTAAGTGGAAAAACAGGAGAAATGTGTTCATCAGAAAATAAAACAAAAAGGGAGGGGGTTTATGTGTAGTGGATTCAAGTTGCTGTATAGAAGAAATCAACACAGTTCAATTCAGTTCAGTTCAGTCTCTCAGTCGTGTCCGACTCTTTGCGACCCCATGAATCGCAGCACGCCAGGCCTCCCCCTGTCCATCACTAACTCTCAGAGTTCACTCAGACTCACGCCCATCGAGTCAGTGATGCCATGCAGCCATCTCATCCTCTGTCGTCCCCTTCTCCTCCTGCCCCCAGTCCCTCCAAGCATCAGAGTCTTTTCCAGTAAGTCAGCTCTTCTCATGAGGTGGCCAAAGTACTGGAGCTTCAGCTTTAGCATCATTCTTTCCAAAGAAATCCCAGGGCTGATCTCCTTCAGAATGGACTGGTTGGATCTCCTTGCAGTCCAAGGGACTCTCAAGAGTCTTCTCCAACACCACAGTTCAAAAGCATCAATTCTTTGGCACTCAGCCTTCTTCACAGTCCAACTCTCACATCCGTACATGACCACAGGGAAAACCATAGCCTTGACTAGATGGACCTTAGTCGGCAAAGTAATGTCTTTAAATCACTTTAAATCAACACAGTATTATAAAGCAATTATATTCCAATTAAAAATAAAAAAAATTAAAGAGTTGCCTTCATAGGTGTGGATTCCTGATGTGTAATTAAGATGGCTTTTTAGGAGGAGAAGGGAATGAAGAGGATGAGATGGTTGGATGGCATCATCAATTCAATGGGCATTAGTTTGAGCAAACTCTGGGAGATAGTGAAGGACAGGGAAGTCTCGCCTGCTGCAGTCCATGGGGTTGCAAAGAGTCGGATAAGACTGAGTGACTGAACAACAAACAACAACAATGGCTCAAAATAAAGATATTTCAGTAGAAACCAAAAACAGAAAGAAAGAAAATTAAATTGTCAATCAGACTCTTTGCTCTTTTACTCTCTGAAATGTACATAGGAGTCAAACTAGCCCAGAATCTGTAGGAGGAATTGAGGGGCTCCATTAAATAACTTGCCATCTTATTTACATTGTCAGCTTAATTTTACTCAAACATTTAGGTTTGTTTTGTTTTTCTTCTACATGCATGAGATTCCACGGAGTCATAGAAAGTGAGATCTGTAAAAGACATTAAATATGACCTATTGGGAGATGATGATGGTATGGTAATTACCAGGAGACAGATTTTTGGTTCAATTTAATAGTCAGAGGCCTTCAAACATATATCTAGTTGCATGCACGCATTTGCAGATGACTGACTCCACTGACAATACCTTCAACGTGCTGTACTCCAGTCTCTTCTCGAATGATGGCATTCTGGTGTTCTCACGAAGGCAACCAAGTGTATATTTGAAGGTATCTGACTAGTAAGTTGAAACAAAAATTTGTCTTATAATTACCATTCTTCATTCTTTCATTTAGGCCAATCTCTATTCTTTCTCCCTGATATAGTAATATATCTAGACAACTATCACATCTTCAATTCTGAAGGTTAAAATTTCTAGGACCTTCATCACTGATTGTGGTGTTGCTAGTGGTCTGATAAGTAGAGAGTAGAGAGGGCCATTATTTATATTGAAGCAATTTCAATGACCACCCTACAGAACTGACTCCTGATAAAATAAGTAGAACACCTCCCCCCAAATCCTTTTTATTTTTATACATATTCCTCCTAAGGAGTTATACCTTTTTATATTCTATTTGTGCTGATACTTCATTGGATTCAAATATAAGGCAAGGCATTTATTTTTATCAACCTCTTCTTATAGTAGTTTAAGTTCTTTCCCATCAGTAGGGATCTTTTTGAATCTAAACTCTATCATTCAACATATTTTATCACGCTCCCTGGTGGCTCAGATGGTAAGGAGACTGCCAGCAATGCGGGAGACCTGGGTTCGATCCCTGGGTCGGGAAGACCCCCCTGGAGAAGGAAATGGCAACCTACTCCAGCATCTTTGCCTGGAAAATCCGATGGTCAGAGGAGCCTGGCAGTCTACAGTCCATGGGGTTGCAAAGAGTCGGACACAATTGAGCAACTTCACTATCACTATCACTAAACTTTATGTAGCTCAAAAATAATTGTATATATGGGCATGTGTGTATGTGTGTTGTTGTATGCATGTGTGTTGTTGTATGCATGTGTGTATTTCTTCAGACTGGGATAGTGATTGAAAGCTCATTCTCTGAAATCAAACAGATAAAATTCAAATTCTAACTCTGACATTTACTAGCTGTGACATTTGCCAAATGAGTTAACCTTGTCAAATCCTGTTTTCTCTTCAGTGAAATGACCCCTACCTCAATGGGTAGTTAGGACAATTGAATATGATAATTTAATGTGTATAGAGCTTAGCATAATTCCTGGCACATAGTAGAAACTGGGAGAAAGTTTCTTAAGCTCACTAATTTTCAGTTTGCTGACTTATAAAATGGAGATAATAATAGCACCTTCTTCATTGATTTGTTGCAGGAAATTAAATGAGTTAATATATGTAAGGGATTTAGAACTATGTCTGGCAAATAGAAATTACTATAGGTTAGCTATTATCCTCAGTAGTATTATTACCAGTTATTAGTATTAGTCTTACCTAACTCATAAGTGCTCAAGGTATGCTGTTTGCTTGCCTTTTTGACACAAAATGAGTTACTTTCTTATATTCATGACCAAAATTCCAAGCACAAACTCATTTGAGTCCCTATAATTTTTGTTAATACATTTTCAATATTTTATCTAAAATATTTACTTCTTTCAATTTGTAGTTTATTCGTTCTGAGCACATGTGCATTTTTCAATGTACGAAGCTAAATGTTCCAATATAATTGATGTCTTTGAGAAGAATCACTGATGTCCAAGGAAACTGAAAATAAGTTTTTTCAAATATTAACACCTTCTAAATCACTGTGAGCTTCTAATTTCCTTTTTATGAAAGATTATCATGTATCTTTACATCATAACATCTTTCTCCATTTGTTATTGGAGAACTTATTCCAATGCCATGACTGAGTACTTTCTTTGTGGGAAGTTTTCAAGAATACAGTTCCTCCCTCAGGAAGGCCTTACAAGGCAGTGGACTGGGATATATGACCTTCTTCAATGAGACGACCTGAAAAATTAGGAAGAGTAAAATTAGAAACAGTAACACAATCTAGCAAAGTGATCATTATCTGCTTATCATGTGAACTATGTTATTGTGCTTCAGAACAATATTGTACTTTTTGCAGGTGGAAATGGGTTGATAAAGCAGTTGAGGATGAGAGAGGCCATACCAGGTTGTGGAGGGAAATGAATGGGCGGTATACCTTTGGTTGGAGTAGGAGCTGGAGGTATAGATAATAAATAATGAAGTTGGAAAGCTATTTGGACCATTTTCTGGACTGTTAACAAACACACAGAGAATTTATTGTTAAATTATATACTCTGGAAAGCTATCACATTTTAATATACTTTTATTTTATTTATGTTTTTTCATGTTTTTACAAATAGAAACTACTTAAGTCCACCATGCCAATTTTGTTTATGCCTATATATTACATAGAAGAATGTACTGAAAAAATTATATGATAAACATTATATTAATATATTACCAGTTCTCTTATATAATGGTGTTTAGTTGAAAATTTTCAGGTTTTATTTTTTTAAGATATGCTATCATGGAAATGGGTTCTGAGTAATTATTTGGTTTCAAAACAATAAGCTTGTGTACTCTGTTTTATATTTTCTTAAAAAATTTCATGATAATTTTTAACTTTTAAAAAATTTTCTCTTCATGTTGCAATTAAAAAATTTTACGAAGTTTTACATTTTCGATTCAGAAAAAAGTGGGCTTTAGAAATATTGTAATGGGTAATATAATCCAGAAAACTTTTGTAAGACGTGGGAATACTAGTAACAGCAAACATAATTGCAAATATTTTTATACTTGCTTTATTTTCTAATAATCAGCTTAATTCCTAGCACATTGTAGGCACTCAACAGAATGGTAATAAAATAAGTAAATGAGACTAAAGTTGTGAGTCTATTTTCAAAATTACTCAGAAGCCTCATTCCCAGAAACATTCTAGTTTTTATCCTTAGACTGCCTCTCAATAAGCCATTTTGGAAATAGATGGTATTAATGCTAATGGAGATTCATTAACAGTATGTATAAATCATGGCAAAGTTAGGTTTATTAATTAACATCAACTTTACTTACAAATTTAAGTCAATTTTATAATTTCTAAACAATAATAGAACACAAATTTAAAATAGACCATAGATATAGAAGGAATGTTAGAGACCATCTGATCCAGCTCACTACTTTTATCAGTGGAGAAAATGAAGCTCATAATGATTTGATTCATTTGTAATTAATGTCCATGAATAGAAGCCACATTTCCTGATTCCTAGTTCAATGTCCTCTTTCCTCTTATATTTCCTTCCTACTGACAAGTTTTGTATATAATGATAGAAAGTCCTCATTCACAGATTTAGCAATTGTTTTCTAAAGCCATGTTTTGAAGCTGTTGAATTTTCATTGGACCCTGATGTTAATAAACAAAACATACTGACTCCTATTCTTTTGGCTACATTTGTTGCATTTAAAATTGCTGAAATTGCGGCTATAGCCTCAGAATAAACTCCAAAGTTGAGGAATTGTGATCTATTGCTCCATTTCCTGGCAAAACCACACGTAAGAAAATTATCTTCACAGTACTACAGTAAATAGTTGGTGAAAATGTATGATTTATTCACGTCCTTAATCAAGGTACCTCATATTACGCGATGTGTTTTTTATTCTACCTACTGTCTGACATGCTTTTCTAGTATGGAACTAATATCCAAATCATTTAATTTATTACTTTTGATTCTGTACACTCATTCGTATTGACTATTATCTGTTACTGCCAATATGCATCCCTTTAAAACTGCTGTGCTAAGTCACTTCAGTTACACCCGACTCTTTGCGACCCTATGTACCATAGCTCACCAGACTCCTCTGTCCATGGGATTCTCCAGGCAAGAATACTGGAGTGGGTTGCCATGCCCTCCTCCAGGGGATCTTCCTGGCCCAGGGATTGAACCCATGTCTCTTTGTCTCCTGAATTAGCAAATAGCCTCTTTACCACTTGTGCCACCTGGAAATGAAGGCACTAGTATTCGAGCTGAGATTTATAGAATGAGTGAATGAATAAATGACTGAATAGTGATCATCATTGCCTTTATTAGAGAAAGGATGCATTCATTTCATGGTGTACTGCAATGATTTCAAGGGAATGGAGGCCCTTACTATTAAAACAAACCCATTTTCTTGCCTGCAAAAATTAAACATTCATTTTTTGCCAGACTATTAAACTTCAATTATGTTTTTTTTTTTTAATGTTTCTGCATCATGTTGCGTTCTTGCCTTCATATGATGTCCAACCTGAATTAATGTGACTGGAACAGATGCTAAATTACTGTACCCAAGTCACTTGTGTCCTATTTTACAGTTCACTTCATGAGCTGTGCTAGACCAAGAGAACAGTGGCTCTCCAGCTCCGTCACACCATATGTCTTCCAATTTATTAGATAGAGGCTTGTGATCAATTTACTGCCCACCTGATCTCACCATTGCTTTCTTAAAACTTTAATGGGAAGGAACATACTTAGCAATAAAAGTTTAAGTTATAAGAATATGAGTTTTTATATTTAAGTTTTTAATAGAATTAACTTTTTACTAGTATAGGTCAGGGAATAGATAGTAAGTTTTACTGGCTAAAGTATAAAATTGCAGGAAATCTGTCAGTTGGTTTTGTGCAATGAGATGAAATTTGAGGTGTTTTTATTTATAAAGTTTATAAAATTCAGACTGAGCGAAAGTCATTTTTGTTATAAATAAAGGTGTGACTTTGAAACTATTATGTGACAGACTACCAGAGTAACAGGAGGAACTACCTTAAAATATTAAAAGGAGATTGGATGCAAGGTCCTCTCTGCATGTTGATGGCTTGGGAGGCAGTCTTCCACGGCTCTGTCCTTCTAACAGTAGTGGCCAAGAAATTCTGTGGTTACTTAATTTGCATTGGTCTTCTAAAGGTATTTCAATTTGCCTTCACAAACTAAACTTCGTTCAGAACAGTGAAGCATTGCTGATGACGCTGACAGGCAGGAGTGTGTCCTATTTATACACATGAAAACAGAAACTTTGGCTTGAAACAGTGCAGTAAATTCAGCCTCAGTGTTACATCCCCAGTTCTAGGGACACCTGTAAACACTATGATCTGATTTTAGGGCAAAGGGCCATTCTGATTCTTGAGTGAAATCAGAAACATGCATAATGCTTTTCATGAAGACTGTTTTGAATGAAATACTCTGCTTCTATTAGTGAGGATACAATAGTCATGCTCCTGGAAAACCAAAAACAAGAATACTTCCATAACAATGCTTATGAAATAATCAGAAAGTCTTGTCATTCATGGAGTGTTAAAGAAGTAAGAATCATTTCCTTCTCGTTATGAAGAAAGGATTGAGGGCATGGCACATTTATTTGATTTGCAAACAGATTCTGAGATTTGAACCAGCTCTGTGCCAGAAACTGGAGGTGATGGGCAGAGGCATTCTGCTTCTGGTGATGAGAAATTCCCCTCAGTGCTCTTCCCCTATGCTCTACAGGTACTGACTGTTGTTCTTTAGTCGCTATGTCATGTCCAACTCTTTGGGACCCCATGGACTGTAGCCCACCAACTCCTCTGTCCATGGGATTTCCCAGTAAGGACACTGGAGTGGGTTGTCATTGACTGGAATCTCTTAATGTACAAAAACAACATTCTGTCTTCAAATATTTTAGATGACTAAATTGCACTTTTATTTTACAGTAGAACCAGAATATATTTTTCCTATGTCTTTATTCCATTGGTGATGAAATACTTTTTAAAAAATTAAAGGAAGAAAAGTAACATATTATTGGATGAAACATTTATTCCTGGGTGCTTGTGCCCCACATAGTACATGTTATTATTTGGCTAATTTATTTTTAAATATTCTGGGGAAAGTTAGGCCAACCGTTACTATTTGTGCAGTATATGCCTTGCTTTCTCTTATATCCTGCCAGAATTTCCTTTTTCATTTAATTGCCTTATTTTTAATTTTCACTTCTTGCTCTAGGCTTTGTATTGACTTTGAGTTTTCAATGTTTACACACATTAGGTATTTGTAGACAATTCTCATGTTCCCATTAGTTAGCCAACTGCATGTACATTATTTATTCTTTTAATATTTCCTCTAGAGTAAATACCTCTAGTTCCTTAATTATTCCTGTTGATTTCTTCTGAACTTCCTGCAGCATGTCTCTTTCCCATAATGAGATCCCCAAACTAAACGCACATTCCTGCTTCAGTCTCTCTGGAATCACAAAGAGGGGACTCTTTTCCTCTGTTCCATAACATAGTTTTTTTTGCACATGCAGTTCAAGATAACAGTGACCTTCTTCACTTAACAAGTTTCAGTACCAACCTGCTCATCATTGCCTTCTGGTAATATTTAAAATATTTCAGAAATATCAACTCATTTCCCCTCGTGTGACCACAGGTGTTCAGTGGATTTGGGAAATTATGATCTCTAGTTCTTTGAGGCGAGGGCTTTCACGTTACTGTTCTATTCTGCTTCATGACGATCCAGCACACTGGAATCAGGTACAGCAGGAACTCTACTTCTGTGGCTTTTCCAGACTTTCACTGCGTCATTATTGATGAAGGGTCAGGAAAGGAATGGGACTGGCAAAATGAATTCTTTTAGAAGAGAACAGGGGTTTCACATATGTGAAAAGACAGTGTCCACCCTTTGGTTCATCCTCTAAAGAGACTTGATAGGTCATTCCCACAATTTCCTTCCTTCAGTCATTTTGAATTAATTAATTAACTAATTTCCCTGAAATATCATTTTAGAATGTTACCGTTAAATACTTTTATGTCTTCTCCTTGCTTACGTGACAAAACGCAAGCTTGTTAGCTTGGCATTTAAGGTTCTCTCCAAAGAGTTCAGCCTTGTGCCCTACTTTCTCCTTTTAGGAATCTTGACTTTGTGTGTAAATGTGTATTGTGTGCCTGTGTGTGTCTGTATAGTGTACAGCTCACCACTTCTACATTTTTGGACAAAAATTCTGCTCATTGTACAGCATTCTTTTTATAAAGTTTGATCCTACTTGCAGAATCTTTCTAGAGCTCCCTTATTCTTGTACTTAATGATATTTATTTGACCACATCATTTATATATTGTTTAAGAGATATCTCTTCATGTATCTATGTATCTTCCTTCCAAACTTCCAAACTCTTTGAGCAAAAAGACAGTGCTTGTCTTTTGTTGTTATTGTTGTCTTGCTCAAAGTAAAACCACACAAAAAATGAACAAAAACAAGAAACAAATGAAGCATGATTTCTCACACTATCCATAATGTTTAAGGGTAATGGAAATACTTGTATTAGTAGGTGTTAAGGGTTCAGTTGGGTCCCTCCCGAATTCATTTGCTGAAGTCCTAAACCGTAGTACTTCACAGTACAACCTGATTTGGAAACAGAGTTATTGAAGATACAGTTGGTTAAGGTGATGTCATACTGCAGTTGGTTGGGTACCTAACCCAGTACGACTGATGTCTTCATACAAAGGGGAAATTTGGACAAAAACAAAACACACATTGATGCTAGAAGAGAGGCTTAGAACTTCCCTAGCATCTTCAGAGGGAGCATGGCCCTGTGGCACCTTGCTCTTGCTCTTCCACTCTCCATGAAATAATATATTTCCGTTGTTTAAGCTACTCTTTGTGTGTGTATTTTGTTACAGCAGCCCTACCAAACTAATACAGTGAAAAACTAAGAACACTTTATGAAAATAATGTCCAGTTAGAAGACTACCATACATTGCCATATTTTTTTCTCTATCTAAAAAAAAATTGATATTAACTGACAGACAACCATTTTAAATTAGTAAAATGATCTTTAACATCTCTTTAGATACAGTGGGTTGTGGATCCTATCCTAAAAGACAAACCCTCTCATTATGGCTACACTAGACAATCTACTAAGTATATTTTGTGCCTTGACTTGTGCATTTTTTTCCCTTTGAGATTCTCCACTCATGTTGACATAGATTTGTTGTGCGTGATAAAGTGACAAAATCAATGAAAAAGGCAGGTGACTTTTCTGCTTGCAAAAGGACTTTATTTTTGTTGCTTATTGTGGTAACTTAAGCCCTCCAAAGTATTTCTGTGAAGATGTAATTATTTCTTTGATTTGTTTTATTCTGTCTGCTGCTTAGAGATTGCTCTTGGAAATAGCACATTTTCAAAATTTTTGCTCTTATTGAAAAAATTTGTGTGATCATAGATCCTAAACTTGTGCCCTCCCTGTTCTAATCCCCTGACCAGTGAGAAGCTTAAGTTAGTAATTCAACTGAAAGACCTACATCATTGTTCTGTGACTTCCTCTTCCCATAAAAAAATCCTAATTTCATCCCCCATTCTTCACACTTATCTAGAATCAATAATATTCAAAGCGGAAACTTCTGGTCCTAAAACTATCTATGTAAACAAAACAAGGTCAAAACCGTAAGTATACAAAGCTAGAATCAGATTTTAAAATTAGAGAGTCACATTAATAGATATGTATTTTGAGGATGTAAGTGACCTGGGGAGAGAGAGTCCTAGGGAAATGGTATTGCCTAGAGTAAAAATGAGGGCTCTGATTAAGGTGGTAGCTGTTTGGATGGTAAAGGAGGAGGGTAAGGTGGTCAAACAGATAGAAACTGGCTGTAATTTAACTTGGATTGTAAGAAATAAAGAGAACTTGTTGATAATTTCAACTTCATTTAATAGTTTGTGAGGCCAGTGTCAGAGAAATCCAGCAGGAATTCTGTAAGGAATTGGCTATTGTTGCTATCATCACTATTTACCAGTCCAGGGAAAGAGAAAAAGAAAATGTATCCTTTCATTATGAAAAGAATTTAAATGTGAGTAGAATAAAAGAAGTTCAATATGAAAAGTTTTCCTAAAATGTTATTATCATTGGCTATGTTCATTCTAAAGGAGATCAGTCCTGGGTGTTCATTGGAAGGTCTGATGCTAAAGCTGAAACTCCAATACTTTGGCCACCTCATATGAAGAGTTAACTCATTGGAAAAGACCCTGATGCTGGGAAAGATTGGGGGCAGGAAAAGGGGATGACAGAGGATGAGATGGCTGGATGGCATTACTGATGATGGACATGAGTTTGGGTAAACTCTGGGAGTTGGTGATGGACAGAGAGGCCTGGCGTGCTGTGATTCATGGGGTTGCAAAGAGTCGGAGACGACTGAGCCAGTGAACTGAACTGAACTGAACTGATGTACTTTGAAAGAAAATACTATCCAAATACAGCTAAACATAAAAGTATAGGGAAAAAGAAAAATTTCAATACAAAAAAAGAAAACTGTTAATAATTAAATTAGATAATTTATAATGAAATTTCAAGACAGGTTATACATAGTGGGAAATAATCTGTGCTGCTGATATTCTACTATTTCTTTAAATTGACTGCCCACTGAGAGAGATCTTGCCTTGAATATTTTAACTATTCTTGAACCATTTTTATTATTTCATTATTGGATTCATTACTCAAAATTAATAATCTGAAAAATTAATAATCTGGCTTTAGTCAACTATATACTGTAACTGGTATGCAGTTGTAGATCTAGTGATCCCAGGTTAATATTTTACATTCTGCTTTTGGATAAAATTTTTTTTTTTTTTTTTTTTTTTGCTGGATATGACACTAAACACGAGTTTTTTCGATGACTTTTTATGAGGAAAGGGTAGCAGACTGTAATTGTAGATCTTTCATTTTTTTCTATGATCCCAAAGGATCCACTAATAAAATGGATTTTTGCCAGTTTCAAATCAAGAAGATATAAAATTGAAAGAAAAATACTTAAAGAATCAAAGTAAGACACAAAAACCATAAATTAAAAATTATTTTAAAAAACAGTTTATTCAAATAGCTATTATAGAAATAAAACAGAGTTTTTAAAATTCTGTACTAGGCGTGCTGTGTGACTAACTTACTAAATATAAAAAACATACAATTTAGATACTATTATTTTTACTTTAAAGAGAGAAAACAGAGGTTTTGAGATGTAGAGCAATTGGCCCAAGATCATACATTAATAAAGAGTAGAACTGCCTCTAAATTTGTATTGTTTTCTTTCTCCAGCTTACATGTTTTTTCTTTATAGCCTGACACATGTCTACAAATATATAAGCACATGAGACTACATGAACTACATAAAGGTCTTTACTTTGGTCTCTTTTGTTTTTTTGAAAATAATTCCACTGAAGATTAGAAATGAGTAGTAAAAACCTTACCTTTTGCTTCATTGGAACTGATGTGTGTATTTGTAAAACAAAACTTTTCTTAAAATTGAACTCAAGAGATAGGAAAGTAGATCAGAATCTATAACTCAACATCTAGCATGTTTTATTTTCTTTTGTCAAAAGTTGAAGAATGATATAGCTAAATCTTTATCTTGTATGCCTGCATACACACACAGACAATAAGGATGATGTAATAGCTGATAGTATTTATTTTTATACTCTTGATACCGGTTGATGTATCATGTGTCACAAAATCTTTCTGAATCTAATGCTTGTCTTTCATCTTTGCTTATAGTGTCTTTTGGCCAGGGGTACAAAAATAAATTCTATAATTCTTCTTCTTTTTTTCCAATATCTAAATTTTTATATGTAAGAATTTAATTCACCTGGTATTATTTTTTCTGAATGTTGTGAAGTAGATATTTACTGATATTTTATATGGATTTATCTGGAAATGCCTAACACTTATGGCTTAATAATAATATTGACTTTATACAGAGTAGCTGATAATTCAATTTTTCATTAATAATAATGATGCCAGAAAACTAGGAAATTATAACTTTAAAATGCTGAGATAAACTGCTGTCAACTGAAAATTTTATGATCCACAAGAGTGAAAGCAAAATTATAACTACCAAATATTAAGATATGTAAACACATAAGCCACATCTACAAAAAAGACAAAAACAAAACCTGTTAAAAATGTTTTCAATGAGTAAAGCAAAAGGTGAAAAAAGTAGACAAGCTGTGGCTAATGGAATAGTGAGCACAAACATTAATAAAATTTGCTGTTTAGATTTAATCCACTCCCTCATTAAAAAAAAAAGAAAACTAACAAATTTTGTAAAAACAAAGAGATAAGTTTTAAACAATTAAAAAATGTTTACTAAAAATAAGACTTGAGGGAGAGTGTGTTTAAAGAACAGTGAAAATATTTCCTTGTCAGAGCCAAAAAGAGATTAGGATTACTAATACTATCAATTTTAGAATGTATGTAATATTATATATCAAAAATAAAGGTAAACACTAAAAGATGAGGAAAATGACTTACACTGCAAAAATCAGCAATAAGAAAAAGCATAGAATGTTTGTCAATCCATATGAAAACAGAGGAAAGAAATAGGACAAATAGTACAAATGGTTCGGTTCAGTTCAGTTGCTCAGTCGTGTTCGACACTTTGCGACCCCATGAATCGCAGCACGCCAGGCCTCCCTGTCCATCACCAACTCCCGAAGTTCACTCAGACTCACGTCCATCGAGTCAGTGATGCCATCCAGCCATCTCATCCTCTGTCGTCCCCTTCTCCTCCTGCCCTCAATCTCTCCCAGCATCAGAGTCTTTTCCAATGAGTCAGCTCTTCCCATGAGGTGGCCAAAGTACTGGAGTTTCAGCTTTAGCATCATTCCTTCCAAAGAAATCCCAGGGCCGATCTCCTTCAGAATGGACTGGTTGGATCTCCTTGCAGTCCAAGTAAGCAAAAAACATAAAATGATATGGATAAAATATTTTTAAATATATTGGTAACCATTTATATTATTCAGTCTCTAATCATGTCCGACTCTTCACAGCCCCATGGATTGTAGCATGCCTGTCTCCTCTGTTCGCCACTATCTCCTGGAGTTTGCTCAAATTCATGTCCATTTAGTCAGTAACACTATCTAACCATTCCATCCTCTGCAGCCCCTTTCTCCTCCTGCCCTCAATTATTTCCATCATTAAGGTCTTTTTCAATGAGTTGGCTCTTTGCATCAGGTGGCCAAAGTATTGGAGCTTCAGCTTCAGCATCCGTTCTTCCAATGAATATTCAGGGTTGATTTCCTTTAGCATTGATTTGTTTGATCTCCTTGCAGTCGAAGGGACTCTCAAGAGTCTTTTCCAGCACCACAATTTGAGAACATCAAATTTTGGTGCTCAGCCTTCTTTATGGTCCAGCTCTCACATCCATACATGACTGCTGGAAAAACCATAGCTTTGACTATATCGATCTTTGTCAGCAAAGTGATGTCTCTGCTTTCTAATATGCTGTCTACATTTGTCATAGCTTTCCTTCCAAGGAGCAAGCATCTTTTAATTTCATGGATGCACCCGTCCACAGTGATTATGGAGTCAAAGAAAATAAAAGCTGTCAGTGCTTCCACTTTCCCTGCTTCTATTTGTCAGGAAAGGATGGGATGGATGCCATAATACGTACTTGCAAATTAAATTTACCTTTTTAAGTCCAAAGACCACCTATATGCTATGTATAAGTGATATACAAAAGCAAATTCCGAAGAAGAATTAAAAATAAAATAATGTTTAGTAATACAATAGGCAAATAAAATTAGCAAAATTCATGTGAAACAAAATGTTGGCCTACTTCACAATTAAAAAGAGCAAAGGGGTCATTATATATGATAAAAAGAAAAATTTACTAAATGACATTTTATTCAGAAGGTTTTTGTACTTACGAATATAGCTCAAAAATATATAGAGCAACCCAGGCAAAATGATAGTAAGGGATTCAACAAACCATAATGATAGCAGGAAATTGTAATGCAGCACTGTCAGAAACTCACTGACTAAACAGAGACAAGTATACATTTTTATATTATCTGTAAAAATATAATAAGGTCATAAGTAATTTGTAGATACTTTAGGCAACAATATTAAAGAATTTGAGCTGATAGCTGTGATAGAAATCTGCTTTCCCAAAATAGAAAATTCATATTTTTTTGCCAGACTTTTAGAACATTTACTAAAATTTACCAGGTACTAGTTTGCAAACAAGTTTTAGAGTTTAAACAATTTTTATCAAACATACCATATTCTTTAATAATGCAATTAAATTAAAAATCAACATTGAAAAGGTTGACCTTTTCTTCCTGTTAGGAGAGTTTATAATGAAGTCCTGAATAGTTAATAGATTATTCAAAAAATCATAATAGGGATAAAAAATAATTATGGCATTTTGTAATTGAGGAAATTGAAAGCAATCAATATGTACATTTAATCCTGTGTCACAGTTAAAGCGTGTGTTCACGTGCACTTGCTTCCATCTTGTCTGATTCTTTGTGACCCAAAGGACTGTAGCCAGCCAGGATCCTCATTCCATGGGATTTTCCAGGCCAGAATACTGAAGTGGGTTTCTATATCCTCCTTAAAGGGATCTATCCAACCCAGAGAGCAAACCCATGTCTTCTGCATTACAGGTGGATTTTTTACTGCTGAACTACTGGGAAAGCCCATTTAAAACAGTACTTTTATGTTAATTGACAGCCTCAAATACTTTTGTTAAAAATATAGAAACTAACGAAAATAAATAATATCCATTCCCACCCAAAGAAGCATGAAGAAGTTACACCAAAGTGAACTTAAAACTCTAGTAAGAGTAGAAATGATAAAAGCAACATTTTTTTTCTTTTACTTTATTTTACTTTACAGTACTGTATTGGTTTTGCCATACATCAACATGAATCCGCCACGGGTGTACACGTGTTCCCAATCCTGAACCCCCCTCCCCGCTCCCTCCCCATACCATCTCTCTGGGTCATCCCAGTGCACCATTCCCAAGCATCCTGTATCTTGCAATATAAAAACAATATTTAATAAAATATTAAATAATGTAGAGAATAAAAAGAAGTACAGTGGTCCAAATTCCAGGAAATAAAAACAGTACAAAAAGCATGTAATCCAACTAGTCAGCATGCCAGTGTAAGATGAGGAAAAAAAAATGGGAATGAGTTTGACAGCAATTAAACTCAAGAGTCTTCAAGTACCTTAATGAATAATATTCTCAAAGGCAAATCCACACTCAAATGGCTATTTCCAGTAATGATCTTAGTGAAATCTAAAAGCATTTGCATTCTATATAGAAACCTTTTGTTTCAGCAGAGCTAGAAATGGCTTGTTTTATTAAACAGATGGCGTCTAGAACTAGAACAGCCAGGTGAGAGGCCTTGTTCCATGAGGTGCTAGTTCAGCAACCTAGGAAAATTTACCCTAAGACTCATCTACAAAATATAGATAATAATGATATTATATAATCCAAGTAGACCACACATGGCATGGTTTTTAGTACAGAAATAAGCAACCATTAAATATTATAACTCCCCCCCCTCATTTTTAGAGTAGAGAATAGAAATACATAGTGGGGTTACAGGAATGAAGATTATACTACTTCCTCTATGGCAACTTAAACAAGGGCTTCCCTGGTGGCTCAGATGGTAAAGAATCTGCCTGCAATGTAGAAGACCTGGATTTGATCCCTGAGTGGGAAGGATCCCCTAGAGAAGAGAACGGCAACCCATTCCAGTATTCTTTTTTTTTTTAATTAATTACTTTATTTTAATTGGATACCTGGAGAATTCCATGGACAGAGGAACTTGGCGGGCTTCAGTCCATGTGATTGCAGAGTCAGACATGAGTGAGTGACTAACACTTCACTTTCAACTTAGAAAATTTCTCTGACTTTATGTTTATTGATCAGATAGAAACTAAAAGTCCTAGGAAGGATGGTTTCAGTTTATATAAGTGAGAAAGAGGAGAGGGAGGAGAGAAAAGGGGGGTGGGGAGAGGAGGGAGAGAAAGAGGAGGAAGAAAGAGAGGAACAGGAGAATATGAATTATGCATGTGTAGTTTTGTGCCTGAGTGTATGGTATATATGTACACACTTTGGAAATACTGTATTCTCAATTAAGGAAGATGTGTCATATCTCAGAGTCAAAAGGGTGAGCACTGTGGAACTTGGCACAGTGCTTGACATATAGGAAACATTAAATTAGTATCTTCCGACCTGAGTTGAAGTGATAAGGAATATTCAGGTTGCTAAGTTTGTTATCAAAGAGTATACAATATAACTGACAAAAAGCAAACCTAAAAAATGGACATAATTTCAGAAACCAATAAGTCAAACAGAACTGTGTGTATAACTGCAGATTGGTGAAATTTCCTTTTCAGGAAAGCATGCTAAAGAAGTGAGAGCAAGGCTATTTTTAAGGCTTTGCAAAAACTTGATCTAGCGTTATCGCCTGTCATTGCCCCTTTCCACATTTCTTTATATGCATAAACACAGGGTTCCTCCTTTTGTAGGAGGAGAGAAAAAACTATCCTAAAATTGATCAGAATGTTCATTTCAACATTTGTAAGATTTGCCTTTAATTAATTGAAGATAGTGAGAGGCCCCTAATGTGGCATTAGTGGAAGGTGACTGTGACGGAGGGCAATTTTTGGCTCCAAGATTTTTCCAACAAGTATTGCAATATTTTTAAAATGTCATATGTACTATATATAGTGAATGAGTTTTAATTTAAGACTCTTTTAAAATTTAAATTCTTTTAAAGAGAGCATAAGTCAAAGGAGTAAATCTTGGTTGAGTATGTAGATATTGGCAAGTGTTATCATCATGTTAGTGAAGAGTTCCCTGTCCTCTACCTGTCAAGTATCCCTATCTGAGCTAAGAGACAGGACTTGGAAACTTATAAAATAGGCTGATCCTTTAAGAAGTGTCAGCTAATCCAGAGCTGAAGAGAGAACCACAGTGA
Organism: Neotragus moschatus; assembly: GCA_006410615.1. NCBI lineage: Eukaryota > Metazoa > Chordata > Mammalia > Artiodactyla > Bovidae > Neotragus > Neotragus moschatus. Next base: position 57,907 of record SJYA01000296.1, on the reverse strand, counting down.
ATTTTCTATTTATTTTTAAACTTCACTACTCCTAAAATGTAGTCACAAAACAATATTTTAAAACAGAAAAGATGAAATGTTTATTAGTTTTGATCTAAAAGATTATTGCTATTAATAATAATAGCAATTATTTCTTAAACGTCACTTGACATTAGAATTCTCTTTGAATAACTGTTGAAATGCAGAGTCTTACATACCAGGTCTAGGATTCAGGTCCTGGAATGAGGACTGAAAACCTGTACTTTAAGATATAGTGGATTGGCCAAAAAGTCCATTTGAGTTTTCATACCATCTTATGGGAAAACCTGAACAAACTTTTTGGCCAATCCCATAGATTATTCTAGATAAACAGGTGGTGTGTTAATTGGCTAGGGATATTATAACAAAATAACACAGTCCACGTGGCTCAAGTTACAGAATTTTATTTTCTTCCAGTCTTGGAGGCTGGAAGTCCAGGAGCAGAGTGTTAGCGGGTTTGTGTTTCTTCTGAGGTCTCTCTCGTTGCTGTGACCTCCCATCTTTTCTCTTCGTGTGTGTGCATGTTTGGTGTCTCTGTGATAGGATATTGAGGCTTAGTGCATCAGCATGTAAACTGGGGACATGATTCAGTCCATAGCAGGTGGTACAAGAGAAAACACTCTAGAAAGCATCTCGATAGTATCCTGCTTTAATATCCATGAGAATATAAATATATTGAGAATGCATTCTCTCCTAGAATGTTTTCTGAAAAATCTCTGGCTACTGATTAACTATTGTTGAAAACTTGCAAAAAGAAAACAGGAATTGGGTTGTCCCTCTGCTGTTTAAAACATAAATGTTTAGGTTTATGTCTGAGGCATGGTATTCTCTCCAGCCCTCCCCTAATCAAAGTTAATGAAACAAAAATTCCCTTATGCACACTGGGAAGTCCAGTGAAAAGAGGAACCCTGGTCCAGGCTATTGATATGTAGGTTAAACCTATTTATCTTTTTCTGCACAAATACCATGGGAAGAGGGAGAGCAAATTAGTCTTATGCACGAATTGTATTTCTAGATTTTATGTAAAAAATTCTTTTGGAAAGTGCTTATATCATTGACAGTGCTGCAGTATCAACTTATTAGGAAATTTAGAATCACATTTGTGAATTTGGCCATGACTTTCACTTGATCATTTGTCTGTGAGCTGTCTTTTCATTATAGGGCATAAGAATAGACTTTGCCACCATGTGATAGCAAATCCTTTCCAGATATTGTCAACAGAAGGTGGCCAGTAAGTCCTTCCCATATCCTGTTAGTAGAGCTCTCCAGAATGGATTCTATCACCAGCAGGGACAAAAAAAAAACTCACTCACTAAAGGAACCTCTTAAGTGGGCAGCATGGAGCACTTCACAAGGCAAATATTTCTTGTCATTCAGAAGAGTGATAAGGATTGTTAATACCTGAAATTCTTATAGTTCACTGTAAATTGTGATTTATGTTATAATAATCATTGAATAAGTTCATAACTAAAACTAATTTGTTGTACAAAAAGGTATAAGCACAAGTGATATATATTTATATTTATTGTTGTTGTTGTTCAGCTGCTCAGTCATGTCTGACTCTTTTTGACACCATAGACTATAGTACTCCAGGCTTTCCTGTCCTTCACTATCTACCAGAGTATGCTAAAACTTAGAAGCATTGAGTCAGTGATGCCATCCAACCATCTCATCCTCTGTCACCCGCTTCTCCTCCTGCCCTCAATCTTCCCCAGCATCAAGGTCTTTTCCAGTGAGTCAGCTCTTGGCATTAGGTGGCCAAAAAGGTATTGGAGCCTCAGCTTCAGCATCAGTCCTTCCAATGACTGTTTAGAGTTGATTTGCTTTAGGATCGACTGGTTTGATCTTCTTGTTGTCCAAGGGACTCTCAAGAGTCTTCTCCAGCCCCACAGTTCAAAAGGATCAGATCTTCAGCTCTCAGCCTCTATGGACCAGCTCTCACATCTGTACATGACTACTGGGAAAACCATAGCTTTGATTTGTTGAAGGATTTCCTCTGATATTGTATCAATTTCTATACTTTGGTTGACTGTTAAATACTTCTGTGAGCAACATAGTAGTGAAATGAAGAATGAAATCATGTCAAAATAATTCAGGGGAATGACATTTATTTCCCATGTAATAACCAAAGTATTTAAACAGAATTCATATTTTCTCCCCATACAACATAAAGATCACGATGTATTTTTTCACATTATAAAATAAATCTATGTTTTGTTAGAAGGCAGCTTTCAAAAAACATCTTCTAACAAGGATCATTGTTATTTTTGTGTATGTTTGTCAGTTTTTATAGAGGTGTTTTTCTTCTCTTTTCAATTTTTGTTACAAATTGTCTACAAAATTGCATTCACAGAGTACTTGACTTTGCATATGTAAAACCAAGTTTACACCTAATTCAATGCCTCCATCAGGGAGTGTTACTTAAAGGGAAAGGTCAACTTTATCTACTTTATAAGCTTTAAAATCTCAGAAATTTGTCTTCTGTATCTTGTTACATTTGATAATTGGGAATGACAATAATTGAAATCAGACACAAAATTTTTTTCTACACCAGGAAAAGAAAATAAGTAGAATTATTTGATTTGGCAATGTCTAAAATGTTCTAGGTTTCCTCTATTTTTTTGCATTGATCACTGAGGAAGGCTTTCTTTTCTCTCCTTGATATTCTTTGGAACTCTGCATTCAGATGCTTATATCTTTCCTTTTNTGGGAGGGATTGGGGGCAGGAGGAGAAGGGGACGACAGAGGATGAGATGGCTGGATGGGATCACCGACTTGATGGACATGAGTTTGAGTGAACTCCGGGAGTTGGTGATGGACAGGGAGGCCTGGCGTGCTGAGATTCATGGGGTTGCAAAGAGTCAGACATGACTGAGTGACTGAACTGAACTGAACTGTAAATGTTCTAAATAATATTTATGGATTTCTAATCATCCTATCTGTATTTCATACTTTCTCTTTTGTTGTAGTGATCTTTTTCTTTCCATATTTTCCTCTATTACTTTTCTCTTTCTGATCTCCTGTTGCTGTGTTCTTTTTACAAATTTCTTTCCCACTCCTCTGGCATTCTTAAGGCATGTGCTCAGTGACTGGAATTTAATGGATGTTCAGTCATTGGATATTTTCTCTAGCTAAAGAAACAATATAAAAATATTTTACATGGCGCTAAACTATGATATGAATTTAAATTCAGAACTACAGTGCTATATCTGGGTGAAAATCTAGTAGTTTTTTAATAAGCATCAGGAAATAGGTTATTTCCAAGATTCCTCTGTAATTGACTGATTGGTGCTCTGTTTGTTACTAAGTTTGCATTTTTCAATTACTCTGCATTCTCTAGGTAGGGGAGTTCATCAACCCCATTGATTTAGACATCAGCAACTTCATCTACTCCACTTTGCTCATTCTCTGATATCTTAAGACTAATGTCTAAATATGGCTTCTTGATCCCTGAGCCCATCACCTTTCTTATATGCTCCCCTCAAACTATTTCTTTCAGGTCAATTTGTCTAATCACGATTTACCCTGTTGCTTTAAAGTAAAAATCAGAGAGTCACCCTTAACATCTTTCTCTCTCCTTTACCCTTCATATCCAAGCTACCAGAAAGTCCTTTTTACACACCTCAGGCAGGCTTTAGGTTTTTTCCAGAGGAAACTTGTTTCACATGTAGCTGTAGTTGCAGTCTGTCTCAGTTTAGTTCAGTTCAGTNCACGATTTACCCTGTTGCTTTAAAGTAAAAATCAGAGAGTCACCCTTAACATCTTTCTCTCTCCTTTACCCTTCATATCCAAGCTACCAGAAAGTCCTTTTTACACACCTCAGGCAGGCTTTAGGTTTTTTCCAGAGGAAACTTGTTTCACATGTAGCTGTAGTTGCAGTCTGTCTCAGTTTAGTTCAGTTCAGTGGCTCAGTTGTGTCCGACTCTTTGTGATCCCACGAATCGCAGCACGCCAGGCCTCCCTGTCCATCACCAACTCCCGGAGTTCACTCAGACTCAAGCCCATCGAGTCAGTGATGCCATCCAGTGTGTCTGGAGGAGGTAAATTCAGGATCTTTCTATATTGCTACCTTGAACTTGATCAGAAAATCCTTTTTTTTTTTTGGTTTATTTGCTTGCTTTTATGAAATATTTAATGTTTTAGAACAATTTTAGGTTCACAGAAAAATTGAGAAGAAACAGAAACTTCTACTCTCATAATTGTATTGAATCCTCCATTGCCGCCATCTCCCACTAGCATGGTTAAATTGTTATAACTGGCTAACCTACATGGGCAGATCATAATCACCCTCAGATTATAGCTTTCATTACAATTCACTCTTGTTGCTGTACATTTTATGGGCTTGGACAAATGTATAATGACATATATCCACTATTATATTATACAGAGTGGTTTCATTGCCCTTAAGATTCTCTCTGCTCTGCCAATTTTATCCCTCCTTGACTCCCAACTCCTAGCATCCACTGATTGTTTTATTGTCTTTATAGCTGTATCTTTTCTAAAATTGTATATATTTGGAATCATGGTATGTAATTTTTTTCAGATTGGCTTTTTTTCACTTAGTAATAGGCATTTAAGGTTTTTCTATGTCTTTTATTGGCTTGGTGCATGTGTGTGTGCTAAGTTGCTTCAGTCATGTCCAATTCTTTGTGATCCTATAGATTGTAATCCCCCAGGCTCTTCTGTCCATGGAATTTTCCAGGCAAGAATACTGGTGTAGGTTGCTGTGTCCTTCTCCAGGGGATCTTCCTGACCCAGGGATTGAAGCTGTGTCCCTTATGTCTCCTGCATTGGCAGGCAAGTTCTTTACCACTAGTGCCACCTGAGAAGCCATCTCTTTTAAGCACTGAATAATATTCCATTGTCTGGTACATTGCAGTTCTTTCATCCATTCACTTACTGAAAGATATCTTGGTTGCTTCCAAATTTTGATAATTATGAATAAAGCTCCTATAAATATCCCTGTACAGGTTTTCTATTAGACATAAATTTTGAACTCCTTTGGGTAAATGCCAACCTCTGCAATTGCTGAATCGTTTGGAAGAACATATTTACTTTCGTAGTAAGCCACCAAACTGTCTTCTAAAGTGGCTGTACCATTTTGCATTTCTTCCAGCAATGAATTCCCTCCAGCAATGTTGCTTCACATCTCTGTCAGTATTTGGTGTTAGTGTTTCAGATTTGGACCATTCTAATAGGTGTGGAATGACATCTCATTGCTGCTTTTTAAAAATTTGCATTTCCCGGGTGATATATGATGTGCAGTATCTTTTCAGATGCTTATATCCCACCTGTCTATCTTCTTTGGTACGGTGTATGTTAACATCTTTGGCCCACATTTTTATTTGAGTAGTTTGTTTTCTTCTTGTTGAGTTTTGAGCTTTCAAAGTATATTATATTTTCTGTAATAGCTCTTCATCAGATATGTCTTTTGCAAATATTTTCTCCAGTGTCATCTCAAGTTCTTAACTTTGATGAAATCCAATGTTTCAACTTTTCCTTTCATGGGTCATGCCACTGGTATTATATTTAAAAAGTCATTTCTGTACTAAATTTATTCAGATTTTCCTAAGTTATCTTCAAGGATTTTCATAGCTATGCATTTATATTTAGATCTATGATCCATTTTGAGTCAGTTTTTGTGAAGCATGTAAAGTCAGTCTAGATTCAGTTCTTTACATGTGGATGTCTGTTTCACTATCATTTGTTGAAAAGGTGATCTTTTCTCCAATGTATTGTCTTTGTTTTTTTGTCAAAGATCAGTTGACCACATGCATGTAAGTCTATTTCTGGGCTCTCTATTCTCTTCCATTAATCTATGTATCTATTCTTTCACCAATACCATAGTGTCTTCATTATTATAGGTTTATAGTATGTCTTGCAGAGAAGGCAGTGGCAACCCACTCCAGTACTCTTGCCTGGAAAACCCCATGGGTGGAGGAGCCTGGTAGGCTTCAATCCATGAGGTAGGGAAGAGTTGGACACGACTGAGTGACTTCACTTTCACTTTTCACTTTCATGCATTGGAGAAGGAAATGAGAACCCACTCCAGTGTTCTTGCCTGGAGAATCTCAGAGACGGCGGAGCCTGGTGGGCTGCCGTCTAAGGGGTTGCACAGAGTCAGACTTGACTGAGGTGACTTAGCAGCAGCAGCAGCATGTCTTGAAGCCAGGTAGTATCAGTCCTCCAACTTTGTTCTTCTTCAATATTGTACTGGCTCTTACGAATATTTTTCTTCTTTATATAAACTTTAGCATCATTTCCTGATATGAACAACATGGCCTTCAGGGATTGTTTTTTTAATTGAAATTGCATTGAATCCATAGATGAAATCGGGAAGAACTGACATCTTGACATTATTGACTCTCTTATCTATGAACATGCTTCCCAGATGGCCTTGTGGGTAAAGAATCTGCCTGCAATGCAGGAGACATACGAGACCCAGGTTCAATCTGTGGGCTGGGAAGATTCCCTGGAGGAGGAAATGGCAACCCACTCCAGCTTCTTGCCTAAAAAAATATCAAGGACAGAGGAATTGGTGGGCTACCGTCCATGGGATCACAAAGAGTTGGACATAACTGAGTGACTAAATACACACAGACATCCATGAACATGGACTGTCTCTCCATTTATTTAGTCCTCTTTTGATTTTGTTTCAGTTTTACAGTTTTTTCATACAGATTTGTAAATATTTTATCATATTTATAAAAATTATTTCACTTTTGAAGGATGTTTATGTAAATGGTACTGTATGTTTAATGTCAAGTTCCACTTACTAATTGCTGGTATATAAGAAAGCAATTGCCTTTTGCATATTAATCTTGTATTCTGCAAACTTGCTAATAATTACTCATTAATTCTGTTAAGTTCTTTGGTTGATTCTTTTAGATTTTGAAACTAGATAGTTAGATCATTTCCTGATTGCCATAATTTCTTATAGTTTGGCAGTATTTTTGTAAATTATTTCAGATTTTCAATGTAGTCAATCATGTCATCTGCAAACAAAGAGAGGTTTATTTTTTCATTCCCAGTTTATGTATATTTTATCTCCTCTCCTTGTCTTAGTGTATTAGCTGAACTTTCCTTTGTTGAAAGAAGTGGTGAGAGGAGACATTCTTGCCTTGATCCTGATCCTAGGGAGAAAGTTTTGAGTTTCTCACCATTAGGTATGATGGCAGTAGGTTTTTTAGTAGATATTCTATATCAAGTTGAGAAACTTCTCTATTCCTAGTCTTCTAAGAGTTTTTATCATGAATGAGTGTTGGATGTTTTCAAATGCTTTTTTTGTATCTATTGATATGATCATGTGATTTTCCTTCTTTTGCTTGTTGTGGGATTCCCAGGTGGCTCAGTGGTAAAGAATCCTCCTGCCAATGCAGGAGACATAAGAGACATGGATTCAATGCCTGAGTTGGGAAGATCCCCTGGAGAAGGAAATGGCAACCCACTCCAGTATTTTTGCCTGGAGAATCCCATGGACAAAGGAGCTTGACAGGCTACAGTCTGTGGGGTTGCCAAGAGTCAGACATGACTGAGCAACTGAACATGCATGTATTACTCTGACTGATTTTTGAATGCTGAACCAGCCTTGCATGTTAGCATATTAGCATTGTGTATTTTCTCCATCCATTTTCTTTTAATCTATATGCATTTTATATTTAAAATTAATTTCTTGTAGACAACATGCACTTGGGTCTTGCTTCTTGATCATCGCTGGCAACCTCTTTTAATTGATGCATTTTAATCACTGATATTCAATGTGCTGCTCATATAGTTTCATATCTACCATATTCATTACTGTTTTTTTGTTTATTGCACTTGTCTTTGTTCCTCTTTGTTTTCCACTCTTTTTCTGCCTTTTATTATTTCAAGTGAGCATCTTATATAATTTCATTTTCTCCTCTTTCTTAGCATAGAGATTGTATGTTTTCAAACTTTTTAAAATAGTTTCCTGGAGTTTGTAACACATATTTGTAAGTAATCCAAGTTCACTCTCAAATAACACTATACAATTTTATGAATGTTATGTACTTTATATTAACAAAGTAATCTTAGTTTCTCCCATTTCTTGTATGATTGTTGTGATTTATTTTACTTATGTATAAGCATGCACAAGTGTGTATATTATATTTCACAAGTACAGAATTCTATATTGGTAAGGGGTTTTCTTACAATAGGGCTTCACTAGTACTCAGCTGGTAAAGAATCTGCCTGCAATGCAGGAGACCCCGTTTCGATTCCTGGGTCTGGAAGATCCCCTGGAGAAGGGAACCGCTATCCACTCCAGTATTCTGGCCTGGAGAGAATTCGATGGACTACAGTCCACGGGGTCACATGCAAAGAGTCAGAAATGACTGAGCGACTTCCATTTTCACTTTTTCACAATATTTAAAAAAATATTTCACTCTACTCTTTTGCTGCTTGGTGGTTTCTCAGGAGAAGTTGGATGTAGGTTTACCTTTATTCCTGTATTAAGTAAGTACAATATTTTTTCCTTTTTTCAGGATTTATTTATCACTAATTTTTAACAGTTTGAAAATGATATTTTAAGTATAGTTTTTATTAATTATTATTATTACTGTTTCCATTTATCCTATTTAATATTCTCTGAATTTCCTGGATCTGTGGTTCTGAAATTAATTTGGGGAATTTCTCAATCATAATTTATTAAAATATATCTTCTGTTCCTTTCTATCTTTATTCTTCTCCTGGTGTTCCCATTGTGTTACACTTTTTTGTAGTTGTCTCACAGTCCTTGGATATTTTATTCTTTTTTTAGTCTTTGTTCCCTTTGCTTTTCAGTTTTCAACATTTCTATTTGTATATCTTCAAGCTCAGAGATTGAGTCTTCCCTTATCCATGTCCAACATATTTGTAAGCTCATCAAAGGCATTCTTTATTTCTTTTACAGCATTTTTTAAAATCTTTTTGATGATTTCCTTAAGGTTTACATCTCTCTGTTTATCTTGTTCTTCTGTTCTTACATGCCATCCATCTACTTTATCCATGAAAACCCTTAGCATGTTACTCATCATTTGTTTTACTTACAACCTGATAACTACAAAATCCCTGCCTGTCTGGTTCTGATGCTTATTCTTCTCTTCACATTGAACTTTTTGCCTTTTGGCATTCTTTGTAATTTTTATTCATAGCTGAACATGGTGTACCTGGTAAAAAGAACTTTTTAAAATAGTCTTTTACTTGTTGTCAAGTTGCTCAGTCATGTCCAACTCTTTGCAACCCCATGGGCCGCAGCATGCCAGGCTTCCCTGTCCTTCACCATCTCCTGGAGTTTGCTCAAACTCATGTCCATTGAGTCAGTGATGCCATCCAACCATCTCATCCTCTGTCATCCCTATCTCCTGCCTTTCCCAATGAGATGGCTCTTCACATCAGGTGGCCAAAGTATTGGAGCTTCAGCTTTAGCATCAGTCCTTCCAGTGAATATTCAATGTCACTTTCCTTTAGGATTGACTGGTCTGATCTTACAGTCCAAGGGACTCTCAAGAGTCTTCTCCAGCACCACAGTTTGAAGGCATCAGTTCTTTGTCCCTCAGCCTTCACTATGATCCAACTCTCACATCTATACATATTGTTGGTTTTGTTCAGTCACTCAGACATGTCCAAATCTTTGTGACTCCGTGTACTGCAGCACACCAGGCTTCCCTGTCCTTCACCATCTCTAGGAGCTTGTCCAAACTCCTGTGCATTGAGTTGGTGATGCCATCCAACAATCTCATCCTCTGTCATCTCCTTCTCTTCCTGCCTTCAATCTTTCCCAACATCAGGGTCTTTTCTAATGAGTTGGCTCTTTGCATCAGGTGACCAAAGTATTGGAGCTTCATGACTACTGGAAAAACTACAACTTTGACAATACAGATACTTGTCAGCAAAATAATGTCTCTGCTTTTTAACACACTTCTAGGTTTGTCACAGCATTTCTTCTGAGGGGCAAGCGTCTTTTAATTTCATGCCTTCAGTCACTGTCTGCAGTGATTTTGGAGCCCAGGAAAATAAAGTCTGTCACTGTTCCCCTGTTTCCCCATCTATTTGCCATGAAGTGATGGGACTGGATGCCATGATCTTTGTTTTCTGAATGTTGAGTTTTAAGTCAGCTTTTTCACTCTCCTCTTTCAGCTTCATTAAGAGGCTATTTAGCTCTTCTTCACTTTCTGCAATAAGGGTGGTGTCATCTGCATATCTGAGGTGATATTTCTCCCAATAATCTTGATTACTGCTTTTACTAATGTTGTGGTAAAGTGTTGGGGGAAGGGAAGATATTCTATGTTTCTTAGATTCGATCTCAGCCTATAGTGAGCCCATGCCTTTGAACTGTGAACTTCACAAGTGTTTTCCAGTTATTTTCCCCTCCTTTTGTAGGTGGGATGAAATGGTTAGAGTGGGTTAGAGTTGGGTACTTTCTTTCCCCCAGGTTACTTAGGTGTGATGGTGTCCCAGGAGGTTAGGCTTTGGTTAAATAGATTATCCTGAGGGCAAGCCTTGTTCAGAAGAATAGAATGGTAGATTGTATTTTAAAATGTTCTTCTCCTTCTCTCTGCCAGAAACAGGAGGGGTATTTTCTCTGATATTTACTATGGGAACTTAAACTCTACTTCACAAAGGTAACTCTCAAGGTAGTGTGAGGTTTCCCTCTGTGATGAGGTCTTCCTGGAGCTTTTAAGTTTCAGAGTTGTCCACACTCAGCCTCCAGCAATTCATCAATTACAGTTTAGGTTTTTCTGTGCTGGCCCTGCTGTTCGTGGAGGTTTCCACTCATGAGTCTGCTTTAATAAACCATGACTCCCTGTTTTCCTGCCTGTCCTGAATCTTAGGGGCAGCTGATTTTCCTATATTATCTTCTCTTACAGATCCAAAAAGAGCTGACATTTTTTCAATCTGTTCAACTTTTTATTTGTTAAGATGGAATGGTGATTTCCAAGCTCATCATATGCAGAAATGGAAACTGGCCCATGATAATCTTTCTAAAAGGTAATTGCCAGCCTTATTTTACACCCCCAAATATATCCTGAGTCCATTCACTTACTTCCCTTTTCTACTGTCATGAATTTGGATCAGGCCACCATCGTCTACTTCCTGGACTAGTACTATGGCTTCCTAATTGATGCCTCCACTTCTGTTGGCCTCACTTTAATCAGTTTTTCACACTGTGGTAAGAATAATCTAACATGAGAATATGATTTCATTTTGATACTTAAAGCCCTTCGATGGCTCTCTTAGGCACTTAGAGGAACACTCCTTAACATGCGTGGCCTGATACACCTGCTCACACTGCTGCCAGCTACTCTAAACTCATTCAGAGCTACTTCTATCCTTGCTCCAGTCACAAACTAGATAAATAATTGAGTCTAGCCTTCTTGTCTCATCTATTTGGGAGAAAAGAAGGCTATTCCTCTAGAAAAGGTGAATGTCATAGTGTGTGCATGTGTGTGCTTAGTCACCCAGTCGTGACTGACTCTGTGATCCAATAGACTATAGCCCACCAGGCTCTTCTGTCCATGGGATTATCCAGGCAAAAATACTGGAATGTGTTGGCATTTCCTCTTCCAGGAGATCCTCCCAACCCAAAGGTCAAGCCTGCATCTTCTTCATTGGCACATGGATTCTTTACCACTGAGTCAACTGGGAAGCTGAAAGCTCACAGTAAGAGGTATGTTAAAACACAGATTTTTTTTTTTTCAAAATGATTGTGCTTATTTTTCCAGAACAATCTATTCAATACTTGCAAATAAAGGATTAAAATACTTCTAATAGTCTTGGCAATGCTTACCCACTGTCTGTTCCTTGAGCTTTCAAGGTCTAGAAAGGGGATTAAAAAAAATAGTTTATTTTAATTGGAGGATAATTTTTTTTGCAATATTGTGGTGGGTTTTGCCATACATCGACATGAATCACCCATGGGTGCACGTGTCTCCCCATGCTGAATCCCCCTCCCACGTCCCTCCCCACCCCATCTCTCTGGGTTGTCCCAGGGCATTGGCACTGAGTGCCCTGCTTCATGCATGGAACTTACACTGGTGATCTATTTTGCATACAGTGATATACATGTTTCAATGTTAATCTCTCAAATCATGCCACCCTTGCTTTCTCCCACATAGTCCAAAAGTCTGTTCTTTACATCTGTGTCTCTTTTACTGCCTTGCTTGTAGGATCATCGTTACCATCTTTTTAAAATTCCATACATGTGTGTTAATATACTATATAGGTGTTTCTTTTTCTGACTTACTTCACTCTGTATAATAGGCTCCAGTTTCATCCACCTCATTAGAACTGATTCAAATGCATTCTTTTTTATAGCTGAGTAATATTCCATTGAAAACCCAGAGATTTAATCATAAGATTAGAGAACACTTTAGTTCCCCCATGTCTTATCACCTCACCAACAGGACTCTAGTACAATAACAATGAATTATAGCTGAAAGAACCGAATAGTGGAAGAGTAATCATTGTGAAAAACATCCCAAGTGCTTTCCATAACAAAGGCCTTATCTCTTAAGAAAAAGACTGCCAGAGTATTATCAGGCAGGGAAAAAGCATTTCTCACACCTTATTCCATTCCTATCTTCTTCTTCTTCTTCTTCTTCTTCTTTTTTTTTTTTTTTGAGATAAAACAAGCAAACACATTCAATAGATGCCAAGACTCCTTAAAGAAATAATAGTGAATGATACAGTCAGGGAAAGGAAGTACTGGGAAGACACAGTGAAGGTCACCGCTCAAAACGTATGTTCACTAAAAGACTCAAATTTCTTATGTAATAAAATACTCCTCAATTCCTCATATCTTACCACCATGCTAACTAATCTCTAGTGTGATAAAAGCATATTATAGTTTAAAAGCTGTAAAACACAGATTTTCATTGAAGACAGGAAAACACAAAGTCTAGAGTGGAGTCAAAAAAGCAGAGATAACACAGGAATTTAAAGCCTCCAACACCTGTAACTACAGGAATAATTACATACATCATATAAAAAATTTTTTAAATAACTATGATTACATGTTAAGGTCTCTAATGGAAAATATAGACAACAGTTAAAAGCAGATGAGTAATTAATTCAAAAGTTAAATCAATAATTATATTTTTCCAAAATAGAAAGCACCAGAACCAGATCATTTTCACTGGAATTTTTGGCAAGTCATTAAGGAAGAAATTATATCAATTTTTAGAATCTTTTCTAGAAAAATAGAAGTCGAGGTAACACATTATTATTCTCTTGGGCCAGGAAATTTGGAAAAATCAGCTATGGCCACAAGACTGGAAAAGGTCAGTGTTCCTTCCAATTTCAAAGAAGGGCAATGCCAATGGATATTCCAGCTACTGTACAATTGTTTCATTTCTCATGCTAGCAAGGTTATGCTCAAAATTCTTCCAGCAAGGCCTCAGCAGAACATGAACCAAGAACTTATAGGTTTACCAGCTGGGATTTAGAAAAGGTAAAGTAACCAAAGATCAAATTGCCTACATCTCTTGGATCAAAGAGAAAGCAAGGGAGTTTCAGAAAAACATCTACTTCTGCTTCATTGACTATACTAAAACCTTTGACTGTGTGGGTCACAACAAACTGGAAAATTCTAAAAGAGATGTGAATACCAGACCACTTCACCTTCTGAGAAAGCTATATGCAGGTCAAGAAGCAACAGTTAGAACTGGACATGGAACAACAGACTGGTTCCAAATTGGGAAAGGAATATGATAAAGCTATATATTGTGACCCTGCTTATTTAACTTCTGTGCAGAATACATAATGTGAAATGCCATACTGGATGAATCACAAGCTAGAATCAAGACTCTTGGGAGAAAAAAATAGCAATCTAAAAGATGCAGATGATACCACTCTAGTGGCAGAAGGTGAAGAGGAACTAAAGAGCCTCTTGATGAAGGTGAAAGAGGAGAGTAAAAAATGCTAGCTTGAAACTCAGCATTTAAAAAGTAAGATCATGGCATCTGGTTCCATCACTTCATGGCAAATAGATGGGGAAAAAGTGGAACAGTGACAGATTTTATTTTCTTGGTCTCCAAAATCACTGTGGATGGCAACTGTAACCATGAAATTAGATGATACTTGCTCCTTGGAAGGAAAGCTAAGATGAACCTAGACAGCGTGTTAAAAAGCAGAGACATCACTTTGCTGACAAAGGTCTGTATTGTCAAAGCTCTGGTTTTTCCAGCAGTCATGTGTGGATATGAGAGTTGGACCATGAAGAAGGCTGCACACCAAAGAACTGATGCTTTTTGAATTGTGGTTAAGACTCTTGAGAGTCCCTTGGACAGCAAGGAGATCAAACCAGTCAATCCTAAAAGAAATCAACCCTGAATATTCATTGGATGGACTGATGCTAAAGCTGAAGCTCCAGTACTTTGGCCATTGATGTGAAGAGTCACCTGATGTCCAGAGCCAACTCACTGGAAAAGACAGTGATGCTGGGAAAGAATGAAGGCAAAAGGAGAAGAGGGAGGCAAAGGATGAGATGGTCAAGTAGCATCACAGACACAATGGAAATGAATTTGAACACACTCCAGGAGACAGTGGAAGATAGAGGACGTTTGCATACAGAGGAGTCAAACACTCAAAGAGTTAGACATAGTGACTCAACAACAACCACAAAGCATTGTTCTAATATCAAAACTAGATAAAGACCTTGTGAAACAAAAAAGTATGGAACAATACATCTCATAAATGCATATACAAGATTTTTTATTGAAATATGAATAAATTAAATCAATATTATATAATGACACTTGTATCCCATGATCTAGTGGTTTCCTCTACTTTCTTCAATTTAAGTCTGAATTTGGCAATAAGGAGTTCATGATCTAAGCCACAGTCAGCTCCTGGTCTTGTTTTTGTTCACTGTATAGAGCTTCTCCACCTTTGGCTGCAAAGAATATAATNAGACATTACTTTGCCAACAAAGGTCCGTCTAGTCAAGGCTATGGTTTTTCCTGTGGTCATGTATGGATGTGAGAGTTGGACTGTAAAGAAAGCTGAGCGCCGAAGAATTGTTGCTTTTGAACTGTGGTTTTGGAGAAGATTCTTGAAAGTCCCTTGGACTTCAAGGAGATCCAACCTCTCCATTCTGAAGGCGATCAGCCCTGGGATTTCTTTGGAAGGAATGATGCTGAAGCTGAAACTCCCAGTACTTTGGCCATCTCATGCGAAGAGGTGACTCACTGGAAAAGACTCTGATGCTGGGAGGGATTAAGGGCAGGAGAAGGGGATGACAGAGGATGAGATGGCTGGATGGCATCACTGATTCGATGGACGCGAGTCTGGGTGAACTCTGGGAATTGGTGATGGACAGGAGGCCTGATGTGCTGCGATTCATGGGGTCGCCAAGAGTAGGACACTGACTGAACTGAACTGATCCCATGATAAAGTGAAGTTCATTTCAGGTATGCAATTCTAGTTCAACACTGAAAAATCATTCTGTGTAATCTACAATATCAGTAAGCTAAATTTAAAAATCACACGGTCTCATCAGTTAAAGCACATAAAACTTTTGAAAAAATCTGTCACCCATTCATGAAAAAAAATATTCTCAGCAAATCTGGAAGTGAAAGTAACTTTCCCATCTCCATAGAAATTGTCCATGAAATATCCACTGTTAGCATCATAATTAGTAATGACAAACAATATGTTTTTCCTTTAACATTAGAAAAAAGGCAAGGATGTTTTCTCTCACTATTCCTTTATAACATCTACAACTAGTGCAATACACAAGAAATGGAAATAAAATGATTACAAATTTCTATGAAAGAAAGAAATTGTCATTTTTTTGCAGATATGATTTTCTACATTGAAGATTAAAAAATAATTTACACACATGCAAAACCTCCTAGAACTAATATGACAGTATATAAGGGTTACATGATTCACAGTAAATTTACAAAAGTTAATTACTTTCAAATATTCTAGAAATGAATTATTATAATTTAAAATTTAAAAATATTATTAACACCACCAATTATGAATAAATTTAGCAAAATATTTAAAGAATCTATGTATCAAACCATAAATATTAAAAGAGAAAATTCATCAAAGAACTAAAAATAAAAGAATATGTATTTATGTTCTTATGTTTCAGAAGACTCAATTTTTGCAAGATGTAATTCTTTCCAATGCGATCAATAGACCCACTGATTCTTATCAACATTATAGCAAGCTCTATTTTAGGTCTCAATGAGCTTATTCTGCTGATTCTAATATTCATGGGGAATGGAAAAATATCTAGAATAGCTGACAAAAAAATAAACAATATGAAGTAAAACAAAATCGGAGGACTCACACTACCAAAATTCAACAGTTGGAACAGGACATGGAACAACTGACTGGTTCCAAATAGGGAAAGGAATACTTCAAGGCTGCATATTGTCATCCTGTTTATTTAACTTATATNGACAAAAAAATAAACAATATGAAGTAAAACAAAATCGGAGGACTCACACTACCAAAATTCAACAGTTGGAACAGGACATGGAACAACTGACTGGTTCCAAATAGGGAAAGGAATACTTCAAGGCTGCATATTGTCATCCTGTTTATTTAACTTATATGCAGAGTACATCATGAGAAATGCTGGGCTGGAGGAAACACAAGCTAGAATCAAGATTGCTGGGAGAAATATCAATAACCTCAGATATACAGATGACACTACCCTTATGGCAGAAAGTGAAGATGAACTAAAGAGCCTCTTGATGAAAGAGGAGAGTGAAAAAATTGGGCTAAATATCAACATTCAGAAAACTAAGATCATGGCATCCAGTCATGGCAAAGAAATGGGGAAACACTGCAAACAGTGACTGACTCTCCTTTCTTGGGCTCCAAAATCACTGCAAGTGGTGACTGCAGACATGAAATTAAAAGATGCTTGCTCCTTAGAAGAAAAGTTACAGCCAAGCTAGACAGCATATTAAAAAGCAGAGACATTACTTTGTCGACAAATGTCCATCTAGTCAAAGCTATGGTTTTTCCAGTAGTCATGTATGGTTGTGAGAGTTGGACTATAAAGAAAGTTGAGCACCAAAGAATTGATGCTTTTGAAGTTGGAGAAGACTCTTGAGAGTCCCTTGGACTGCAAGGAGATCCAATCAGTCCATCCTAAAGGAAATCAGTACTGACTATTCATTGGAAGGACTGATGCTGAAGCCAAAACTCCAATACTTTGGCCACTTGATGCCAAGAGTTGACTCATTTGAAAAGACTCTGATGCTGGAAATGATTGAAGGCAGGAGGAAAAGGGGAAAACAGAGGATAAGATGGTTGGATGGCATCACTGACTCAATGGACATGAGTTTGAGTAAATTCTGGGAGTTGGCGATGCCCAGGGAGGCCTGGCATTCTGCAGTCCATGGGGTCACAAAGAGTCAGACACAACTGAGCGACTGAACTGAACTGAAGTGCACACCAGTGGGACAGAATAGAAGGTCTGGAAGATCTATACAATTATACTCAATTGATGTTTTTAAAGAAGCAAAGCAACTCAATGGAAAAAGAATAATCCTTCTCAATGAATAGTACCAGAAGATTTGATGTCTGTGTACAAATAAAATTAAACTAGATGTGTACTTTAAACATTTTACATAAACCATCTCAAAATGTATAAAAAAATTAAATGCAAAAGATGACAATAAAATTGTTTGAAAATAATTAATAGAAAATCTATAAGACCTTGATTTTTTAAATGCATCAAAAGGATGATCCATGAAAGAAAAACTTGATGAGTATACTTTTCTTAAAACTTAAAACTTCACAGGCTTCTCTGGCAGTCCAGTGCTTAAGTCTCCACACTTCCATTACAGGGGTGTATGAACCTTCCACTCTGCAAAATATATTGTTAAGGGAATGAAAAATAAAGCTTCAGTCTGCTAATAAGTATTTGCAAATAGGCATATGAGAAAGGACCATTATCCAAAACATATAAGAACTCTTAAAACTCAACAATAAGAAAACAAATAACCCAATTAAAAAAAAAAAAAAGCTATAGAGAAATCTCACCAAAGGGAATTCTCTGGTGGTCCTCTGGTTAGGACTCAGTGGTTTCACTGTCCGGGGCCTCAGTTTAGTCCCTGGGCAGGAAACCAAGATCCTGCAAGCCTCATGGCACAGCCAAAAATATAAAAGGTCACTAAAGATGATGTGATGTGTCAGTGCAGGCTCATCAATTGTAGTGTTCTACTCTGGTGGAAGTTTTATTGATAAAATAAGTGGTAGAATAAATAAACAAATGGAGAATAACCAAATCTCTTATGCAGAAGAATTCCAAATAATTTATGTAATTACTCTGTCCTCAAGGAAGTGAAGCATAACTTCTATTTTTTTAAGGTGGGCTGTGCATAGTGACTTTATAGAATATGAAAGGGGAAAAGAATAATTTTACAGTAGAGAAACCTGACAAACACCAACTCAGATAATCAAGATTAATATCAGCAGCAATAAATCATGCTGATAGTGTGTACTCTTGATATGATGTTATGAAAACACACTTTACCTTTGTGGTCTTTCTCTCTCAAATAAAAAACTCCAGTGTAATCATGAAGAAAAGATCAGACAAATCCTAATTTAGGGATGTTCTACAAAATGCCCAACCAGTACTTTCCAAAATGTCAAGGTCACCATAAACAAGGAGTCTGAGAAAATCTCACAGCTAAGAGGAAACTATGACATGACTTGTAAATGTAATGTAGTATCCAAGATAAGTTCCTGGAACAGGACATGGTATTAGGCAAATATAAACATTTCTGAATAAATTATAGACTTTAGTTAATAATAATGTATCAATTGGGCTTTGCTGGTGACTCACTAATTGTAATCAATGTGTCATACCAATGTACTATGTTGATAATAGGGAAATATGGATTTGCCTTATATGGGAACTCTGCATACTGTCTGAAATTTGCCTGTAGCTCTTAAACTGTTCTAAAATAAAAAAGTTTAAATTTTAAACAAAGAATATGGAGACCTGTACTAAATATTTGTCAAGTTAATGGTTAGTGGCTGCCTAGTGGACTGAACTACAAGTATTCTGAGCCCCAGTGGAAGATAGCAAAGTATTTCTTACAGATTAAAGCTGTGTTAATATTTTGGTGAAGTGTGAGGTATCAGGGGACAGGATTATATTAGGAGTGGCACAAACTTGTTATTGTTAAGTCATGTCCAACTCCTTGCAACCCCACATACTATACTATAGCATGCCAGGCTCCTAAGTCCTCCACTATTATCTCCTGGAGTTTCCTCGAATTCATGTTCATTGAGCCAGTGATGCTACTAACCATATCATCCTCTGCCACCCTCTTCTCTTTCTGCTTTCAATCTTTCCCAGTATCAGGAACTTTTCCATTGAGTCAGCTCTTTGCATTAGGTGGCCAGAGTATTGGAGCTTCAGCATCAGCATCAGTATTTTCAATGAATATTCAGAGTTGATTTCCTTTAGGACTGACTAATTTGATCTTGCTGTCCAAGGGACTCTCAAGAGTATTCTGCAGTACCATAATTTGAAAAACATCAATTCTTTGATACTCAGCCTTCTTTATAATCCAAGACTCATAGACATACATGAGTACTAGAAAAAACATAGCTTTGACTATACAGACTTTTGTTGGCAGAGTGATGTCTCTGCTTTTTAATATGCTGTTTAGGTTGGTCATAGCTTTCCTTCCAAGGAACAAGCGACTTTTAATTTCATGGCTGCAGTCACTGTACACAGTGATTTTTAGCCCAAGAAAATAAAATGCTCTCACTGTTTCCACTTTTTCCCTTTCTTTTTTTCCATGAAATGATGGGACAAGATACAATGATCTTAGTTTTTTAATGCTGAGTTTTAAGCAAGCTTTTTCACTCTCCTCTTTCACCCTCATCAAGAGGCTCTTTAGTTCCTCTTCACTTTCTGCCATTAGAGTGGTGTCATCTGCCTCTCTTAGGTTATTAATATTTCTCCTGGAAATCTCAATTCCAGCTTGTGATTCATCTAGCCTGGCTTTCACATAATATACTCTGTACAGACATGAAATAAGCAGAATGACAATATACAGCCTTGTGGTACTTATTTCCCAATTTTGAACCAGTCAGTTGCCATGAATCTACATGATAATAAGATGCCCTCAATTCAGACCTGAAACAACTAAGGCACATATAAGCTATGGGTATGTAATGTAGCAAAGCTGGGAAAACCCCTAACATTGATCAGATATAGTACAGTTGAAGATTTTTACCTAGGTTGGGCTCCTACTACAACACCTACTGACTGAGTGACCTTGAGTAAGTGCCCTGCAAGTATTGGTCATTGTAATACATTGATAATGTACTGGGTGCTGAGTTCTGTGTACTGTTCTGAACACTTTATTATATATTGACTCATTTTAGGTATAGACACATGCATGTTCATGTACAAACACACATGCAAAGAAAACTTATGACACCGGTAGTATTATTTCTGTGTTTTACAAAGAGGTGAAATAACTTCCTTTAGATCACCAAGTGCACAAATAACAGAGCCAGTACTCAAACCTTAGCAACCTGGGTCCAGTGTATATGACATTAAGCCATAAAAAAAGAACTGTTTTGAGAGCCTTTATAACAAATAGTCTTTTGGAAAAGGCAATGGCACCCCACTCCAGTACTCTTGCCTGGAAAATCCCACGGACGGAGGAGCCTGGTAGGCTGCAGTCCATGGGGTCGCTAAGAGTCGGACACGACTGAGCAACTTCACTTTCACTTTTAACTTTCATGCATTGGAGAAGGAAATGGCAACCCACTCCAGTGTTCTTGCCTGGAGAATCTCAGGGGCGGGGGAGCCTGGTGGGCTGCCGTCTATGGGGTCGCACAGAGTCGGACACGACTGAAGTGACTTAGCAGCAGCAGCAGCATAACAAATAGTCTTTAGTGTTATTGAGATCTTGAAATGAGCTAATCAATGTAAGATAATGTAAGATCATGCACTCCTTATGGCAAAATTCAGACTTAAATTGAGGAAAGTAGGGAAAACCACAAGACCATTCAAGTATGACCTAAATCAAATCCCTTAAGATTATACAGTGGAAGTGACAAATAGGCTTAAGGGATTATATCTGATAGATAGAGTACCTAAAGAACTGTGGACGGAGATTCATAACATTGTACAGGAGGCGGTGATCAAAACCATCCCCAAGAAAAAGAAATGAAAAAAGGCAAAATGGTTGCCTAAGGAGGCCTTACAAATAGCCAAGGAAAGAAGAAAAGCAGAAGGAAAAGGAGAAAAGTAAAAGGACTAGGGAAAAGGAAAGATAAACCCATCTGAATGTAGAGTTCAAAAGAATAGCAAGGAGAGATAAGAAAACTTTTCTAAGTGATCAATGCAAAGAAATGGAGGAAAACAATAGAATAGGAAAGACTAGAGATCTCAAGAAAATTAGAGATAAACAAGGGAACATATCATGCAAAGATGGGCACAATAAGGGAAAGAAACGATATGGAACTAACAGAAACAGAAGACATTAAAAGGTAACAAGAATAAACAGAAGAACTATACAAAAAGATCTTCATGACCCAAATAACCACAATGGTGTGACTACTCACCTAGAACCAGAAATCCTGGAGTGTGAAGTCAAGTAGGCCTTAGGAAGCATCACTATGAACAAAGCTAGTGAAGGTGATGGAATCCAACATAAGCTATTTCAGAGCCTAAAAGATGATGCTGTGAAAGTGCTGCACTCAATATGCCAGAAAATTTGGAAAACTCAGCAATGGCCACAGGACTGGAAAAGGCCAGCTTTCATGCTAATCCCAAAGAAAGGTAATTCCAAAGAATGCTCAAACTACTGCACAATTGCAGTCATCTCACATGCTAGGAAAGTAATGCTTAAAATTCCTCAAGTTAGGCTTCAACAGTACATGAACTGAGAACTTCTAGATGTTCAAGCTGGATTCAGAAAAGGCAAAGGAACCAGAGACCAAATTGCTGACATCCTTTGGATCATAGAAAAAGCAACAAATTCCAGAAAAACATCTGCCTCATTAACTAAGCTAAAGCCTTTGACTGGGTGGACCACAACAAACTGTGGAAAGTTCTGAAAGAGAAGGGAATACCAGACCACCTTATCTGCCTCCTGAGAAATCTGTATGTAGTTCAAGAAGCAACATTTAGAACTGGACTTGTAACAGTGGATTGGTTCCAAACAGGGAAAGGAGTACATCAAGGTTGTACATTGTCACTGTGCTTATTTAACTTATATGCAGAGTACATCATAAGAAACGCTGGGCTGGATGAAGCATGAGCTGGAATCAAGATTGCTGGGAGAAATATCAATAACCTCAGATATGCAGATGACACCACCCTAATGGCAGAAAGGGAAGAGGAACTTAAAAACCTCTTGATGAAAGTGAAAGAGGAGAGTGAAAAAGCTGGCTTAAAACTCAACATTCAAGAAACAAAAATTTTGGCAATCAGTCTCCACACTTCATGGCATATAGATGGGGAAACAGTGGAAACAGTGGCTGACTTTATTTTGGGGGGCTCCAAAATCACTGCAGATGGTGACTGCAGCCATGAAATTAAAAGATGCTTGCTCCTTGGAAGGAAAGTTATGACCAACCTAGGCAGCATATTAAAAAGCAGCAACATTACTTTACCAACAAAGATCCATCTAGTCAAGGCTATGGTTTTTCCAGCGGTCATGTATGGATGTGAAAGTTGGACTATAAAGAAAGCTGAGCACCAAAGAATTGATGCTTTTGAACTGTGGTGTTGGAGAAGACTCTTGAGATTCCCTTGGACTGCAAGGAGATCCAGCCAGTCCATCCTAAAGG
This sequence comes from Neotragus moschatus, assembly GCA_006410615.1. NCBI lineage: Eukaryota > Metazoa > Chordata > Mammalia > Artiodactyla > Bovidae > Neotragus > Neotragus moschatus. The sequence goes on along the minus strand of SJYA01000296.1, from coordinate 35,092 downwards.
AAATCAGTCCTGAATATTCATTGGAAAGGCTGTTGCTGAAGCTGAAACTCCAATACTTTGGCCACTTGATGTGAAGAACTGACTCATTTGAAAAGATTCTGATGTTGGGAAAGATTGCAAGTCTGAGGAGAAGGGGACAAGAAGGGATCAGATGGTTGGATAGCATCACTGACTCCACAGACTTGAGTTTGAGTAGACTCCAGGTGTTGGTGATGGACAGAGAGGTCTGGTGTGCTGCAGTCCATGGGATCACAAAGAGTTGGACACAACTGAGTGATTGAACTGAGCTGAACTGAAACACAGACAGAGTATTAATAAGCAGAGACATTACTTTGCCACCTAAGTTCTGTCTAATCAGAGCTATGGTTTTTCCAGTAGTCATGTATGAATGAGAGTTGGACTATAAAGAAGGCTAAGTGCTGAAAATTTGATGCTTTTGAATTGTGGTGTTGGAGAAGACTATTGAGAGTTCCTTGGACACCAAGGAGAGCAAACCAGTCAATCCTAAAAGAAATCAACCCTGCATATTTATTGGAAGGACTGATGCTGAAGCTAAGCTCCAACCAATACTTTGGCCACCTGATGTGAAGAACTGGCTCATTGGAAAAGACCCTGATGCTGGGAAAGATTGAAGGCAGGAGGAGAAGTGGACAACAGAGGATGAGATGGTTGATGGCATCACCGAATCAATGGACATGAGTTTGAGCATGTGCCAGGAATTGGTGATGGATAGGGAAGCCTTGCGTCCTGCAGTCCATGGGGTTGCAAAGAGTTGGGCAAGACCGAGTGACTGAACTGAACTGAACTGAATGTAAGATTTTTGATACTGTGGCAATTAATAAATATTTTTTGCTCTTATGGTAAAGGAAGACAAATAGCCTTCTCATCAGTCTCTGACTATTTGGCTAAAGTTGAAACAATTGCCTCTCTTTTTTTTTTTTTT